>JAMZAV010007292.1:0-29860 GCA_024449915.1 Sweltsa coloradensis | reverse complement strand
GTAGTTGGTGGTTTACAGTGGCTCTAAAGATTTTGTGTATCATTCCTTTTCACTTTGGTAGGTGGAGATAAATTTAAAAAGGATTTAAATTTTATAATAAAAAAACTCAGCTATAGGTGGGCGTAGCAGTAGGCTAGATAGCTACCATCAAACTTGAGTGACATAATTCGGAAGGGCTTTGCACTTTGAACGTAGATAGTGAAGAGTACGTCAAACAGTTGCATGCAATCGACACATCCCACGAACGAAAGAATTGTGCTTTGTGGTACGTGTGCTTGTAGTTGTAGGTCTATTGAGTATCTTATATCCTAGCTTCGGCCGTGGGGTAGGCAACAAATGTAAACAAATTTACAATGATCACGAATTTACAAAATATTATAGTTTTGTAACAAACTATTAAATATAATGCGATTGTATATTTTTTGTTTACTTTTGCACAATGATTACACCATCAACCATATTGTATATCTAGGGGTCTAGTTTTATGTTCTTCCACTTTTTAAATTTTCTCCTGGGCAATCTGCCCAGGGGAGCAATGCATGCACTCTTACTAAACAAATGTTGTAATTTAGTAAGAGTTTGTCTTAGCTCATTTGGTAGAGCATCGGTCGAAAAGCTGGGGGTTCTGGGTTCGATCCCCGGTCGGTCAAACTTTTACGACCATTGCTATCATTCAAATTGTCCTCAAAGCGGGCGGGCTTATGCTTTAAAAAAAGCTTGTATTATTAATAATAATAATAATAATAATAATAATAATAATAATAATAATAATAATAATAATAATAATAATAATAATAATAATAATAATAATAATAATTCTAATAGTAAAAATGATACTAAAAACAACAACAACAGCAACAACAAAATAACAATGAGCGTTTACATCCCTCAAGCCTCCACCTTCGTGATTTCTGCGATGATCTGTGGATTGAGAGATCCAACAAATAGTTTTGTGTTGTTCTTTGTAAGCAGTAGCACGCATTTGTGGTAGGCCTACTGGAGAAATGTTGTTTACTAATGCTTTCTGAGAATACGTCTTCAGTTTCCTGTTGGTATTGTGACAATTACTGCTTGTTATAATACACCGCACCGCCGTCAGCAAATTAGTTGCGCATTCCATTATATAATGCAACTTTTCGTCTTTATATCAACGTGACTTACAATGAACACTTTGTGATAAGAGGCTTTATGTCACTGTTCCTCTTAATCAATATCAGGTGAATATTAATATAATTCAGAAATTACAAAATCCATTCCGACCGGAGTTTCACTTGCCTCGGGCGAGCGGGCGAGCGTTAATTGCGACCCCTGATTACGAGCGTGGGAATACATGAAGGATGGCCGCGGCCGGACTCGTACTTCTCGGACGGTGTAGGTCGGAAGGTCCCGGTTCAAATCTCGTCGAGACCGGAAATCTTGACTGAAGGTTTCCGAGGTTTTCCTCAGTCTTTAATGCGAATGCAAGGATCGAGCCTCTTAAAGGGGTATTTAACGCTAAACTCAAAAAATATATTTCATTCAAGCTAATAGTAAAAAATTAGCAATTAACAGAAAAATTATTGGGGGCCACCATGACCTCCAAAAAAATTGTCAAAACATGAATATTTCGAGCTAGGTCCCATCGGCAAAATCTCCCATTAAGAATAATGGAAGACGATCTTTACGCCCGGACCTTGGAGGATTTATCCAAAAAAAATGGCAAATTATTGACGTACTCGACAGTCTTTCTGTAAATTCTCTATATTTTTTTTTGTAATTTGGGCAAGTAGTTCGGTCAAAATATGCTGATTACCAAGAGGGGGTGTGATTTTGGAATGCATATTTTTGCGTGTTTGAGGGTTATTTGGGCACAGTTTCAAGACACGATGTTATAAAGGGGCATTTTAGATTGGTACTATGCTCTAGTATCTATGTGGACCAAAAAAGAAGCAGGTTAAAGCCGATTTAGGAAATTTTCCAAAACACCAATTTTCGCCAATTTCTGGATCAAAAAAATTAAATAAATTCGTGTTAAATCACAGTTACAAGATTCATTCAAGTGTAGTATTGTGCTATAGATCACGAGGTAAAAAAATAATTTTTTTTTTTTTTGCCCCTTTAAACAGCCATGGGACATCCCTTCACAGTTGTCCTGTCCGCAACATACCTAGTAAGTCACCTGAAGAGGGTCACACCGGTTAAATCTGATGTGTGTACCCTACAGCGGGCATCCTACAAAAATGTATTTATTTATTTTTCTGCCGGTGGTTTAGCCGCTCGAACACCGAAGTTAAGCAACCTCGGGCGTGGTAGGGGAGAGTGGGTGAACGCTCAGCCCCGATACACACGTATACCGCTGGTTAGAGCAGATGGAGGGTTCGAGAGCTAGTGTAACGGCTTCGTTCTCCTCGACGTCTGCTCGGCAGTCCGGGTTAGTGGAGGAACCTATATGATTGTCAACTGTCAAGGTTATACCGTCCTTTCGGATGGGATGTAAAGCCGTGGTACTTTTCGAAATGCGTAGGCTACGTTCCGGTACCGGGTTTCCCCTCATCCCTGTTTTATACTGTCATCCTCATCTTTCCACTCATAGCTACGCAGGTTTAGCTGAGGACGATGAAATACGTATGCAAAGAACTAAGGATATCCCAACGTGAAACGCATGGTTACGTCAATGTCCTCTGTTTTCCTCAAGTCGCCTCGACAAGCACCATTCACTTGCTCACTTCACGTGAGATAACAGACTGGCGGCCTAATCTTTAAATCGGCACTGAAGAAACTTTCTTTATCGTATACAATAGTTATTAATCAGAGGGAACGTGTTTGGTGTGTTTTGAGGAAAGGGTGCGATTATTTTATTTCCATTACGATATTGAGTAAGGTAAGTGCATACTGTTTTGTGTCAGTTGTGGAAACAGCTATTTGTATATGTTGCAAAATAAACCTCGCTTCGAATGTTGCAGTACAGCTAAGAAAATATGTACTTGCTACATTCGTCGTACTCTTTTACGAGAACAAGTTATAACCATTGAACAAACATTCTTTTAATTTAAAAAATAGTAATTTCGGCTCCGTATAGTCGAAAAACTGATTGGCGCTACGTGAATTTGCCTCCCCTCCTATGGCGCGTCTTGGGGGGGGGGGGGGTTGAGAAGAAGCCCCCCATGTTTCTACCATGTGGGCGCCCAGGCTTAGAGACGAACATAATCACCTATAACCCGGATGATTAGCCAGGCGTGTTAGCTTCTAACTTCACTACTGTAACACTCTCAAACAGATGAACTACAGCTTCAGTGTAGTTCGGGTTCAGTTGTTGCGCTTTGCGGCTTTATACCTACAATGTTCCTGTTCATGAAAAACTTTATTAATGACGATAGTGAAACGTTGGTAGAAGTATTTAATATTTATGTTCCGTGTACATGAAGGCTTGGACAATAATGAAAAAGCAAATTTCAGAAACCTCGTTGAAGACGTCTCGAGTCATTTTTACCATCTTTTCAACTATCTATAAAATGTTAAATGTTTTTCTTTTATAAATATTGATATTATTTCTTGTTGACATGATAAAATGTCCTTGTCCAACTTCATGTAACATACAGAACAGTTGCAACAGCTATGCACATTCCACGTAGAGGCGTGATACGGAAACTACTTATAGGTATCGTGTTTGTAGTGTATTGTTCTGGTTCGGTCACCCAACACCATGCAGCTACTGTGTGGATGTACTTGGGTCAAAAAATCAAAATACGCGTATTTATTACTCACGTAACTGAGTGGTTCAACTGATAACCCAGACAGGTAGGTTCACTAGAATACGCCGTCATACACCTGCCAACACAAGCATCAAAACCAATAATGGTTTTAAATACACTATACACATTGAAAAACACCACATGCACTATCATACATTTGGGTAACACTATCATACCTATCACACACTTTATTCATAGCATACACTTGACTACTCACCCATGTATAAAATAAAGGATCTACAATTGCAATACTTAATCACTACAAACTAAACACTATCACCATTGGGCTACACTATCTGCACTAAATAAACTATCATACATTGGTAACACTATAATCCCATTACATATCACCCCTAGCATACATTTGTTTTCTTTCATGTACTAACTACGGTATCATATTGAAATACTATAATACCATCACACACTACATACATATCACCCCTTGGCTACACTACCACACACTGGCTGCCTGAGCCATGCGAAGCCACAGGGGCGCGGTCTGATCCACTTTTCCCCCAGTGGGAAACCCCAAAAACTTTTCCGCTCGTTTTTGTGATGGAAGCAACAAACTTTACCAAAATTTTTAAATTTATACTTTTAGATTGAAAAAAAGTTTAGGTGTCCCCCCCCCACCCCTGCAGGGGGTGGGGGTGGAGGGTTTTGTGTTATTACCATAGACCAAAACTTAACCCAAAATTTCTTTAAAAATTCGTAGTTTTACTAAAAAACACAATGCTGATTTTAAAAAAAAAAATACTAAAAGTTCGAAAAAAGACGCCATTTTGGGAAAAAACTCACATTTTCGACATTATTTACCAGTGTAAACTGCAAAAAAATTTTAAAAAATTTTAAAAAAAATTTAATTACGTTTTTTAATGTTTGTTTAAAAAAAAAAAATTGAAATTTTAAAAAAAGGGTTTGATTTTACATTTTTTTATTTTGATATTTCATGTTTTTATGACATCCCTTTTTTGAGTATTTTAACTTATAAAACATAAACGAATATTTTCAGATGGTAGTGGCATAATTTAAAAAAAACTATTCAACTGGGAAATACTGAAACTTCATGTGTAAAAAGGGAGTGGTTTTTTGTCAAACCATTTTTAAAAATCAGGGTTTTTAAACCATAGAACCCAGGGTTTTTTAATAGTACACATGCTGAAACGAAAACGAGCGCCGTTTTGTCCACAGTAAATATTTAAATAATAGGATAGATTTTGTATAAAAAAAAATCCATATCCATATTAATTTGGATGAGCGAAGCGAAGACTTAAATTTTCACGACCCAAAACCAAAAATTTTGGCCGGGTTTTTTTTTTTTTTTTTTTTGTTTTTTTTTTCGCTCTCCCGTACAAAGGGCATATCCCGTCTTGATAAAAAATTAGGGGGGCCCTTCAAAATCTCTGAATTAGATCTGTATTGTTTTTGGGTTTACAATGAAAAATATTTCTCATGAATATCTATTTTTACGTTTTTTTTCGATTTTTTGTGCGTATTTTCGTGCCTTTTGGGCCAATTCTGACCAAACGGGGGGGAACAACTTTAATATATACGGGGAAATTAAAGGGTTTTATGATGTAGAAACTTTTAAAAAAAAAATTTGAAAATTTAGCCAGAACCCATAAAAAAAAGGTTTTAATATGAGTTTTTTTTTTGGTTTTATAACAATTAAAAGTAACAATGAAACTTGACAAAAAATCCCCTATAAACTTTCACAAAGCACTTGCAAAGGAAAAGTGGCCTACGCAAACAAAAAAACTTACAAAAAAGCTCATCATCAACGCGGCGGGACTTAAGCTTTTTCCTAGTTAAGTTATTGTTTCCAAATTTGGAAAAGTAATAAAAAATAGGCTCCCTTTTACGCGCTTTTTTTTTAAATACGCGGGAAAATATTAAAAAATATAAGTATGTAATAAACAGTGAATCAGGCTTGAACCCGCCGCGGAAAACTATAATCTTTGGGGCGGGGCCCCACAGCGTTATCACTTGAAAACGTGGGTTTTTAACCCGCAAAAGGCTTTGGGTTTTTAAATTTTGTAAAATTGTTCACCCCCATATACACCATCCATCGTCTCGAATAGTAATTTTGCAATAGTAAAATATATATATTCTTCACCTGCTTCCCCAAACATAACCCGGGTCAGGGGATGGCAAACCCCAGATTTTCCGGGGCCAAAGGGTTTTTTAACCGGCTTGCCAGGCCTGTCATGTTCTCTTTCCTTAAATTTTCTTATTTTCCCCTTTTCATCTTCCCCTTCAAATCGCCCTTTCTTTCTTGCTTCTTCCCACCATCTCACGCTTTCCTTCTGTCCTTAAACAGGCGTTCTGCGCTATTTCTTCCCAAAACACTCACCTTTCTTTCAATTATTTTTTATTTGGTCCTTCCATTTCTTTTTTTTGGGTGTACCGGTCTTTTTATGTTCATATACCCACTTTAAAATTTGCTCACGGTTTCTCTTTTGTCCATTCTCTCATAGCCATCCATCTCAATCTTTCTTTCCTATTTTGAACAAAACTTGCAATCAACTCTCTTCTAATTTCTTTTCTCCCGTTTTTTCAACCTAACAACCCTCCCATCTCCTCCTCCAATTTCATTTCTGCAATAATTATATAAACCATCTGGGGGGGGTAAAGATATTATAAAACTTTTTTTGTCGAGCTTTTTTCCACACTCAAAAGTGCAACCGGTAAGTATTCGGGTGGTGTATGTTTAATGGCAAGGGTGTCACACAGAAAAATTATCACCAACAAGAGCTGGATTGTACCCTTTTTTTTTTTACAAAACATGCAGCGTTGGGCTAGCGATAGCGACAAAAACAACCCGGGGAAATTCCCCCCCCCCTCGCCAGAAAAATTGCTGTTGGAAATTAGAAAGTAATTATAGGTGCAGAACAAAACTTCTACGGGGACTTGAAGGGGTGATTTAACTATAGTAAAAGTGCGTGTGAATTGCATTGAACCGTTTTCAAAGTATTAATAATGATCTATAAGGTATTTGGTTTATTTGGGTAAGGGGCGCCCAACCCTAAAATCATAATGCACCACTCTACCTAGGGGGGTTTGGGGGGGAGAGGCAAAAATGCTGGTCAGAACCGCCCCGGGTACTGGTAGGAAAGGGGGGGTTTTCACGTCGCGGTCGTCGTCTTTGTATCGTCTCGTTCGTTGAATTTGTCATCGCGTCGGGGAGGTCGTCAAGGGAAAGGGGAGGGGTCCCCCACGACGATTTCCAGGCTCGCCTCTAGTTTCGGGATAAAAAACTCCCCCCTCTTACTATATACTTTTTTTCTCAGGCCCAAATTTTACCCCCGGGGCCCCCGGATACTTTTATAAGTATGAAAAAGGACCATCTTGAAAATTAAAAATAGTATTTTACAATTTTTAAAATTTTACATTTTAAAGTTATTTAGAAAAAATTTGCTTTATCGGCAAAATTTAGCTAATTTTAATACAGTCTGGTCCTTTACGACCCCCATTTTCACGCAAAAACAATTTTAATTTTTGGGAGTTGTTTATAAAGGATGATCGCATGGCGCGATCAGAGCACATTTTTTAAAATTTAAAAAAAACCTTTGCAAGCTTGGGACATAACTAAAATTTCCTATTTGTGAGAAATTACGGTAGTTCTAAAAAAAAGTAAACAAAGTGCTCCGATCGCGCCATACACAATTCTTACTTAACTTTAAAAGCAAAAACAACCCCATAGGACAAACGATAGAGCTTTTAAAGCAAGTGATCCGTCTAAAACCCCCTTGCATTTGCGTCAAAGTCTTGTTTGCTCGAGTGATCCAACAGTCTTTAAATGGATCAAATAAAAAACGAAATTGGGTCTCCCTCAAGCAACTAAAAACGCGGGAGAAAACCCCACATTAAAATGCGTTCAAAATTTATTTAAAAAAAAGCTACCCACATAGCTTCGATTTTTTTTTTTTGAAAACACCCAAATTTTGAAAAAAAAGAATTCCCCTAAACTAAAAAACTTAGTTTTACTTGTAAAAAAATACAGTTTGGATAATACTGCAGGCTTTTTTTAGTATATCAACAAATTTTTGGGCTAAAGGAAAATTATTTGCAAACTCTCCCAAACCGAAAAACGGTATGTGGCAGGGGACTTTTTAAAAAAACCTAATTTGGGTAAGCAACAGGGCTTCAATAAAATTCTGGGAAAGAGCATTTATCAAAACCCATTGTAAATTTTTTTTTGTTTTACTTTAAAAAATTACCATTTTATGTTTTTTGATTAAAATTTTCATCAGCATTATGAATTTCTCACTATTTTAAAAATTCAAAAAAAGTGATTATTTTTTTCCCAAATGGGGCCAAATTTTTTTTTTTATTTTTTTTTAAAAACCCCGGGAATGTGTTTTTTGTAAAATAATAAAGTTTCAATCATTTTCCCAAAAAAAAATCAAATTTTAATTAAAATAGTCACAACCCCCCCACCCTCCCCTCTGCAAGGGTAGAAAAGTGACACCAAAAAAATTACAAACTAAAATTGTATTTTATATTTGGAATAGCGGCGTGCTCCATCACGAAATCGAGCGGGACCCAAATCATACATTTGGGTAACCCACTACTCTCTTACCAATGTCATGCATTACCACCCTCCTCTAGAATCGCAATCATGATTACAAAACCCAAAGATTTTAAGGAGTATTAGTTTTGATGGTTGTACTTTTTTGCAATTAACATTATTCCTGTATCACTTTTTTCAAAAATATGAATTTTTATTTATGAAATGAAAAAGTAAAAATAAACCCCACTAAAGTCTAGATTATTTATTTGCCCCCTTTTGTTTTAGTGGGTTTTTCAAAGGTTTGCATAGAACTATCCACATCTCTGCTACTGCTAGTGCAGCGGCTGACTCCACTAAAGATTCTTCGGATTGTAATCAGTAAACACCGTAATTTATTTAACAGTAATTTTGAAATTTTTTTATAGTATCATTACACAATTAAGTAGAGGCAATGTATGAAATTTACAAAAGAATAGATAAGCCCGTGATTTGTTGTTTTGAAACGCTATAGTTTCCAGTTGAAGCGTTGAGACGTAGTGGGGCGGTGGCCTGCCCGCGCCCGCCCCCCATGTCGGGAGTCCCCCAATCCTACGTTTGAGATCGCGGATGAAGCCACCGACCCGCCACAACCGAAATAAGTTTACCACGTAGTTGCAATTCCGCTCGCGAAATTGAAAAAGGAAAAGAAAAAATTTCCTTCAAAAGCCCCTACAAGTTAAAACACACACATAGGGGAGCCCAAAGAAACGGTTCACTTTTACCCTAATACGTCGTTAAACATAATCTTTTCATAATTGGACCTCAATTTTTAAGGAACTTTAAGGGGTGCAAGAACTAAATTTTTTTTTAATTGCTTAAAATTTTTTTATTAAAGTTGTTCAAAATTTGTTTTTTAAAATCTTGTGAATCGCATGGCTAGTATGAATTCTATTTATGATCCAATTGATTGATTGGATATTGCTTTACGTCTCATATTTATGTTTACAAAAGGGTGGTTAGGAACAAAACTGAGAGAAATTTTTAAAAAATCTGTAATTTCAAAATTTCAAACCAGAAAAGTGTTAACACATATGAAAAAAATCAGATGAAACATCTTTCCAGATATAGCAAAGAAAACAACAGTTTTATTTAAAATTAGTGTGTTTCGTCAAATCCAAAATTTGCCAATTTTTTTAAATATTGTCCCGAAAAATAAGTATTAAAATTATCAGAAAAAATTACAATTTCATATTTTACCATAAATGTGACATCCAATACACATTCTGATTGCAAAGACGACAACAAATTAATGAGGATATATTGGTAGGTAATCTTATCTCGCAGTGGGTATAAATAAGACACCGAGCACAAATAATATCAGACCATCAAACTGAATGCAGCAGCCAGAAATGTTTTGCCTTCGGGGTCTGGGGCTCTGGCCCAGGGCCCCAGACCCTTCACGCCGTCGTATGTGAGCGCCCAGACACACTGGCACACTGCACGCCCATGACACCAGTCGGTCGATACTTGATAATAACATGGTCTTTTAGAGCCAAGTAAATAACATATTATGTCTTTTAGATTTAAAACGTGTTCTTAGGCTTTTGAAAGTAGTAAAATTACAAAGGGGGCTTGTCATCCTTGGAAGCCGCTCGAAGTCAAAGACCACGGGATTCGAACCCGTGACCTGTTCGCTGAAGAACATGACCTTGTAACGCATGTTTCTACACGTTATGGATTTATTCTTCTTACGTTTATTTACATCTAGCTCTACCATATACTTTACCTCCAGACAAGTATCCACTCTGCTGAGACCCAACCCCGCTCTCTCATAGGAACATTGTCGTTATATGTTATAATTGTAAAAGTAGACGAAGTTTCCATATAATTTTCTCCTAATCTCAGAATATAGTTTACATATTTAATATAAAATATTGAACACACATACCGGTACATAGTAAATAGTACATACTTAGTGTTATGTACTACATACCAATGCTGCGGCGTGTGCAGTAGTTGCTCACATGTGCAGTAGTTTGCTCACGTGGCAGTAGTTGCTCACATGTGCCATTGTTTTCTGTTCCACTCCATGCAGTAAATTACTTCGTCCTTCAAGGCGAAAACTACAAACCTTGTGTTTTAATTGCATAATTTGTAGCGTTATCGTCACTAAGGTACTGAAGTAACCTGCTCATACGGTGAAATGTATCAATTTTGGAATGTTTGTCGGGGTGGGAGGAGGGGTGGGGGTGGGGGGATTAGGCCCGGGCCGCCCTTGAATTCTTTGTTAATTATTTTCAAATTTATATTAACTCTCTTTAAAAAGTCTAATATAATGGAAAGAGTTGAACATGTCTCATTGTTTATCAGCCAAATTAAAAATTATATTTTAATCAGATCATCCATGTCCTTGTGGATCCGAGAAAATTTTCATTAGTAAAAGTAGATTTAGGGCGCTTAACAGCTAAGATTATTCGCGCCTCCAAGATAAAACAATTTCTACAAGTGTAAGTTACCACCATGTATACTTCTTTCCAAGGGGAGGAACGTAAGGGGAGACGTGGGGTGGACAAGCCTGTGCTAGTCAGAACCAGAGCCACAAGCGAACTGGGAGGGCAGGGGTTCCCCCACGTCGAGGTCGTCTTCGTCTGTGTCATCATCCGTCCGTGTTATCATTGTCGTCATCGGGGAGGTAGTCAAAGGGAAGGGGAAAGTTCCCCGACGACGACCCAGAGCTCGCCATTAGTTTCAGGGAGTAAAACTCCCCTACTCACGGGCCAAACCACGAGAAGGTTGCGAGTTGGACTTTGATGGCCCTTGTCGTTGTCGGCACATTGAGCCCCCTCGCAACTACAATGAGCAGGTCAAAGACTCGACCTGCAGATATGATATGACGTGCAGACGACAGTCGGGTCCTTGTCGGGAGTCGCATGCAAACAAAAGTGTAACGTACGCACTTCAGGCAGGAGCGGATTGCAACGTCTCGGGTCGCGGGGTTGATGTTCCAGCGTAGTTGGCAGCAGTAGTGGGCGATATTGCTCAGTTCGCGGGCGTCAGTGTCCTATACCTAGAGATACGTTTTTTTAGCATTTAAATTTAGATTATTTACATTTATTTTTCCAAAAATAGCATTTTGAAGCATCTATTTTTTCCTTTCCACAAAAAACTTAAATATGTGGGGTGTTTCTTGCACATAAATGATGAATTATTGGAACATTTAAATTCAATATAGCCACAAAAAATGTTAGAATACATTGCCAAACTAGTTCTCTAAGGGTATGGAAAAGCATTATTTTTTAGTAAAATGATAGTATTTAGTAGCGTTTTAACAAATATCTGTTGACCGATCTAGCATCAAAAACCTAAAAACGCTAAAAATACTCATCTCTACCTATACCACACGTATGGTAAGTTAATAACAAGTGCTTCATCGAAGGGCATACATTTCATTTTGTATTGTGATTATTGGCATATTTAAATGTTGTTTATTTTGCGAATAAAATGAAACGAACAGCTAGTAAAACGAATGTAATAACCAATTTGTCAAAAAAAAAAAACAGTTCTGCACTGGAGGCGGCTTCTGTGGCAGGCTCGAGCGCAGTTAGTGAGTGACAGTGACGGACAGTGGTACGACAGTACTAGTACAAGTTCAACAATCAAGTGACCGACGTTCCCGGATATTCTAAGACTGATTGAGCTCATCTTAGTAATCCCAGACAGAACGTAGCATAGAAAACCCCGACCCATCGATAAGTTTTCACCTATAAAAGATCGGCGTTTACAGTTCACCTTGTTATTGAGCCAGACACATTTCTTCAATATAAATTATCTTATTTATATGCATCTATCTATTGACAGTGTGGCTAATTCCGTTAGACATAACATAGTTACTTTTTAAAGAATTTCTGAGCATTCAACAACATTTTTCTTGTTTGAGAGATCAAATAAAATTAAAACTATGAATTTAATGCCCCCCCCCCCCCCCCCCCGGCCGGACTTTACTGACAACTTGTATAGATGGGCCGCCCCAAGTTTTGTGGGCTATAACCGCGACTCTGTCCGCTTTGCGTTACTGACCGCGATTCCATCGTTTAAGACTTATTCCCGTTATTTACAACTAGGAAAACGCTAAAGTCCCGCCGCGTTGATGGATGAGTTTTTTTAAGTTTTTGGTTTGCGTGGGATCTTTACTTTTTCAAGTGCTTTGCTTTTCTGCCTGTGCATTGTAGGTGATTGTTGTCAAGTTTCTATTGTTTCTTGTAAATTGTTATTATTTACCGTAAAAAACTTATATTAAAAGCTTTATTTCTATTGATTCTGGCTTACTTTTTCAACTTTTTGTTTCAAAAGGTACTACATCACCATAACCTTAATGTACATGTTTAATATGAACGTTGTAGCCCCACCCGTTTGGTCATAATCGGCCCAAATGGCACGAAAATATCGTACAAAAAATCAAAAAACTTATATTAAAAGCTTTATTTCTATACATTCTGGCTAACTTTTTCAAATTTTTTTTTCAAAAGGTACTACATCACCATAACCTTAATGTCCATGTTTAATATGAACGTTGTAGCCTTACCCGTTTGGTCATAATCGGCCCAAATGGCACGAAAATATCGCACTAAACCGTAAAAAACTTATATTAAAAGCTTTTATTTCTATGGATTCTGGCTATTTTTTTCAACTTTTTCTTTCAAAAGGTGCTACATCACCATAACTTTAATGTCAATATATAATATGACCGTTGTATCCCCACCCGTTTGGTCAAAATCGGCCCAAATGGCACGAAAATACCGCACTAAAAATCGAAAAAAATCGTAAAAGTACGATATTTATGAGAAATATTTCTTCGATTGTGCCCAAAAACAATACACCTCTTAGTTCAGAGATTTCGAAGGTCCCCTCAAATTTTCATCAAGATCGGATATGCCGTTTGCCCGGTAGAGAGCGAACAAACAAACAAAACAAACAAAAAAAAAACACACGAGCTAAATTTTTTGGGGGGTCGGTGAAATTGAAGTCTTGTCTTCGCTCATCCAAAAACGAATCGAGCAATTTAGTACATAGGAACGTTGTCTATCTCGGAGTACAGCGTTCTAGCGAGCAATGTGCAGTTTTACAGCAGTGATGGTAAGCGCGACGATGATTGGTAAGTTTTAAAGTTCAAGGGACTCGAGGTTTGGACGCCTGCGTGAGACCACATCTAGTTAGTGCATTGAGGTACAGTTTGAAACAAAATCTCAAATTAATAATTTATCGTTATTGAATGATTTCTTCAGTTTTGCATGAAAACGTTCACCATTAGAGGACATAAGATGACATATATGAGCAAAATAAAAAAAAGTGCATTTTGGAACCAATTCGGGAGGTCCTGGGTTCAAATTCCATTGGGTCCGACAATCCTGACTGAAGTTTTTTCCGAGGTTTTCCTCAGTCGTGAATGCGAATGAAAGGGATTGAGTCCTCTTAAACAGCCCTCGGACATCCCTTGACAATAATTGTCCTATCAGCAACATACCTAGTTATAGACACCTGAAGAAGGGTTGCATAGCACCCTGAGCAGGATTCCCACGAAAATTATTAATTTTATGTTTTACCACTATATTATCCTAGTCACATAATGAGTAACCGCTGTTACAAGAATTCTTGTAGTAAAACACGATTGCTGTTCTTGGTTACTTATTTCGTCTTGTGTTCTGAGCGGGGACGTCGGCGTAGTGTGCAGTTGTGTGCCCAGACTTGTGATCGGTATGGAGTAATCAACGTCCTGTGACGTTGTGTTGTTCATATTGGTAAATCACTCGCATGACATACGGAATGTGGCGGAATTAGCATAGGTAGGCCCTACACACATTGAAATAATGTTTAGCTGATTGATGAACATTGGAGATACTATGAGGCGCTGTTTATCGGTTTAACTGATTGTTCGAAGGCTAGATTAGACAATCTTCATCGATAAGACGCGCACTAACTTGTGGTTCCCGTATAGAGTAAACACATAATATCCTGTTATGTGATCTGTAGTCACTCCGTGAACAGGGTTGCCAGATGTCAATTATAAAAATCGAGGCGGGGTTGGGTTGAGGCGGGGGAGGGGGGTTGTTTTTCCAAATTTGTCCGAGTGCGACATAGCAACCTGTCTATTATAGTCCAAACACTGGATACTGTACTAATTTCAGTTGCCCACACGTTTCTTCCCGTGCAAGGATGGTTCACCTGACTCAATTCAGTTTTTTTTTAATTAGGTGTAATGGTCTTGAAATATAGGTCCATTTCGCTTTAATTGCGATTTTCAAATTCGATTGATGAGTGGTGATAGATGAAGGGTGAAGGACAATTACAAAAAACCCATGCATTATGCGGGACTCGAACCCACGTCCCCTTGGAGTTGTTTTCCTCAGACCTACGCCCTAACCGAATACGCCACCGCGGACGGCTAACAATTCAGGGTTGTGTGTAAGCGTGTGTGTGACTGCATGACGCGAGCAGGAGTCATAGAAACCGCCGGAGGGGGGAGAGGGGTAGTTAATTGCAGACGACAAGAACGTTATAGTTTTCGTCGGGAGTGGTCGCAAGTTTTTACAAAGTGGCGAGCCCAGAGAGACCAATTTGCTGATTTGATATTCGAGTTGCTACATTAAAAAGAAAATCGGGACAGCATATGTCCCGATTCAAAACAAATCGGGACGTCTGGCAACCCTATTCGTGAACAACGTCCTCACTAACCACTTTTAATAATTATAATGATAGATTCGAAAACTGAACTCGATCCATTTTGTATAACTAAAAACATATTATTAAGCATAATAATAATTGTAGAGGAAGAGGAAAAAACTTTTTTAATCTGAAAGATATGCATAACTTATATGCTGATATAAAGTTAAGTTGCATTATATTTTTTTTCATTTCATGTTATCCTATGAATGCCTCCATTTTTATGTTGAAACCAGATCCTAATTTAAATGTTTTGCATTTCAAGACGGTTTTCGCGACATTGCACCGTGTAAATGAGAGTGTAGTGTGTAAGAACACGTACATGTGTATGTGTTATTGCGTGCATGCTTGACGTTTCGCAGCCTCTGTGGGTCACATTGTCAAGACAGAAGTGATGCCTGCTGGGTAGGGTGTATGTGGTTCATGAGATACGCACGAGACCGACAATTCTTACTGAATATAGTTTACAATATGTTCACTGCATTCTCTCACTACCGATACACATGGTAGCTACCTCAGGAGGAAAGCCTACAAGAAATAGTCCCTGGGTTCCCCACGAAAATATAACAAAACTAAATTAAGCCAGTTTGCTAAAATCGCATATTCATCAGATTTAATGATGAACATGAACGAAACAAATAATAATTATTTTTCATGAAAAACCTGTCCAGGTTGCAATGCATTCCCCTCTTAAAGTGTCTAACTATAGGTATATTGGAGTTACGACAATTTTGTAAAGTGATGTCCGAGGGCTGAGGGTTCACCACCCTTTTGACAGTTAGTAAATAGCGGTTTGCTCGGCCAAAAAGCATCCTACGTATATACAATTTTGCAAACTTGTCAATAAAGCATACATGGACGTTCTTACAGTCATAGATTTTCAAAATTTTGACTTGATCAGCCAGAAAAAATTCACGAATATAGTCAATTTTGGACTTTTTAACAAAATTGAAATTCGTGAAATCTAATTTATTCTTTATTATTTCAAAACAAATTTTAGGAATGTGTTACTATAGAAACCTTTATTTCCACTTTCTTGAGATATGTTCAAAATTTCTAACAACTGTGATGTCATTCAGCCGAGCAAACAGAAAATTGCCTAAAACGCAGGTGGTGAACGCTCTTAAGAGGACTCAATCCCTTGCATTCGCATTATGACTGACGAAAACCGCACGGATAAACCTTCAGTCAGGATTGCCAGTCTTGACGGGATTTGAATCTGGGACCTCCCGAATCAGAGTCGCGCGCTTAAGGGGCTATTACCCCCAAAATATTTAAAACGACCGTTCAAAAAATTATATCTTGTTACTTCGATTTTATACGATTTTTTTTACAAAATTGATCCTGAAATTGGCGAAAATTAGCGTTATGGGGGAAATTTCCTGAATCGAGTTTAACCTGCTTATTTTTTTTTTTCACTTAGATACTTGAGCCTCGTACCAATCTAAAATGTCCTTTTACAACATCGTGTCTTGGAACTGTGCACAAATATCCACTCAAACACGCGAAAATATGCTTTCCAAAATTACACCATTTGTTGGTAGTAATATTTTTTTACCGAACCACTTGCCTAAATAAAAATAAAAAAAATATAGAGAATTTTCAGAGAAGACTGCCGAATACGTCAATAATGTCCAATTTTTTTATGAATCAAAATCCTCCAAGGTCACCGGGCATAAAGATCGTTCCCATGTTATTTCTTTTGGGAGATTTTTGCCGATGGCTCGACCTAGCTCGAAAATTACCATGTTGGACAATTTTTTTACGAGACATGTAAGACTCAATAATTTTTCAGCTAAGCTTGAATGAATTTCTCTAAGATAAGAGAAAGCATTATGATTGAAAATAGCTTGCTGACTAGATTTGTTGTTGACGTCGATAATTTTTAATTTGCAGGGTGCATTGTATTGTTAACAGTTGTTAATTCCAATAAGTACACCAACTATGCACGGTCATGTTGTACAGTCCGGCAAGGAATGTTTTCTTAATATTTGTTATCTCAGAAGGTGATCAACAGGAAGAAGATATCAACGTTGCGTCATGTCTGGGTCAGTAAAGTCACGAAGTATCACAAGCACTCTTCAATTATCAAAATAAGCTGCATAGAACATAATACTTTTCCTTTGACAGACTTAATGCATTTTATACATCAAAATAAGTTGCATTGAACAAAAATAAATTTCAAGACTCTATTTTGTTCAAAATGAAAATAATATGCCAAAAAAAAACAAAAACTTTGTGAGAAATAAATAATTCGGAGGACAATTCGTCAGATAATTGAATTCCATCATGATTGTTGTACTTTGCAGACGGTGGCCACCACAGAAAGTCCCCACCTGACGCGGCGTAGAGTGTCGCCAGTAGTGGACGCAGCACACCCGACATGTAACCTTGACATGGAAATACCTCAAGACCAAGCTAGTCCCACGAAACCACCAACTTCGGACTTTGTATCGAGAGGGATCGACGCCTTCTGGAAAGCGGTTAATCGAACTGTCAAGAAAAACAAATCGCTTATTTCAACTGTCCTCCTTGTGGCTCTGAACATTGTTATAATCGTTTACTTGATGGCTGCATCGCTCTATTGGTATTTGCACGACTTCGGTAAGTCAATCACTCTCTTACCCTTCTATATTCCTAGTTTATAGTTGGAGAAGGTGATCTAGCAGCCTAGTGGACATCCTCTCGGTGCGTGTGTCACCTCGCATGTTCTTGTACCAATTCTTAAAGAAATCTCAATTAAATCCATCTATGCGATGTAGTTGTTGTGTAGTGACTTTATTCCAGTCCAGGGGCTCCAGAAATATATCGATCATGTTCCATTTTTGTAATGTTGTGAAAAATAGTATACGAAAAACTAGAATATCATCACCACGGAATAGGAAATTGTGTACTATGTAGAATGCGATTATCAAACAAAAGAGCTAATTGAATGAGCGAATCGAAGACTTTAATTTCCCTCACCCCTCCCCCCCCCCTTCCCCAAAAAATTAGCTCGGGTGTTTTTTTTGTTTGTTTGTTTGTTTTTCTGTCTGTTTGTTCGCTCTCTATCGGGCAAAGGGCATATGCGATATTGATGAAAATTTGAGGGGACCTTCGAAATCTCTGAACTTAGACTTGCCACTTGCATGGGTACAATCGATCAAATATTTCTTATGATATCGTACTTTTTCGTATTTTTTCGATTTTTAATGAGATATTTTCGTGATATTTGGCAAACGTCTACTCCGATTTTGATGACACTTTATGGGAACGTTTAAAATCACTGAAATAATTTATTTTTTGATTTTAGACATTTGAAGAAATATATCTCATAGAAATCGTAATTCTACGATTTATTCCTCGATTATTAATACGATATTTGCGTGATATTTGGGCCGATTCTGACCAAACCAAACCAAACCAAACCAAACCAAACCAAACCAAACCAAACCAAACCAAACCAAACCAAACTAAACGGGTCCAAACAACGTTCATATTTTACATTGGCATAAATTTTATGGTGATGTAGTGCCCTTTTAAAGAAAAGGTTGAAAAAGTAGGTCAAAATTCATAGAAATAAAGGTTTTAATATAAGCCTTTTACAGGTGTATAATTAGCAAGTAATATCAAGTAACTATAGAAACTTGACAACAATCATCTACAATGCGTACAACTAGGCCGCTTCGCGAACGTTTTTTCCAGTCGCGTTGATGGATTAGCTTTTTTGGAATATTTTTGTCCATTGATTACGTTTTTAAGTGGGATCTCATTACTTTTTCTATAGTTACTTGATGTTACTTGTTAGTTATACACCTGTAACAGGCTTATATTAATACCTGTATTTCTATTAATTTTGACCAACTTTTTCAACTTTTTCTTACAAAAGGCACTACTTCTCCATAATCTTTAAATCAGTGTAAAATATTAACTTTGTAGCCCACCCGTTTGGTCAGAATCGGCCCAAATGTCAGGAAAATATCGTATTAAAAACCAGAAAAAAATCGTAAAAGTACGATTTCTATAAGAAATATTTTTTCAAATGTCTCTAAAATTATAACATACATAATTTCAGTGATTTTAAACGTTCCCATAAAGTTTTATCAATATCGGAGTCACCGTTTGCCAAATATCACGAAAATCTCATTAAAAATCGAAAAAATCTCGATCGAAGTACGATAATCATAAGAAAAATATGATCGATTGTATCCAAAAACGTGACAAGTCAAAGTTCAGAGATTTCGAAGGTCTCCTCAAATTTTCATTAAGATCGCATATGCCGTTTGCCCGGTAGAGCGCAAAGAAACAATCAGACAAGAAAAAAAACACGAGCTATTTTTTTTGTAGTGGTGTTGGGGGGGGGGGGGTCAGTGATATTGTAGTCTTCGCTTCGCTTATCCAAAAAGTATGTCTTTGGGCCTCGATATATTTTACATTCTATTGTTAATTGGTATTACCATAGTAGTTGATACTTCTTTACAAAAATTATCCTAATTTAACAAAAATAATATTGTAATGGAACTTGTAAAAGTAATGAGTTCCCACTTAAAAACGTAATCATTGGACAGAAAAATTAAAAAAGCTCATCCATCAACGCGACTGGAAAAAGCGTTCGCGAATCGGCCTAGTTAATTTACCAGAACTTTCTGTTTGCATTATTCTCCGCAAGGGGCTAGGGTGACAGAATAGCACAATCGTTTCCTATAGCGGAGCACACTTTAGTGATCCTATCACCCTTCTAAAAATAGTATATACTGATATATTCTATCTAAATGTAATTCGAAAGTGCGTAACGATACATCTTAGTACGTACCACGATTCACAAATTTAACATTATAACATCCTATACAGCTGTAGACCATTTCCATAGTCGCGAATATTAATTCTTATTAATTTATTTCTGACGTTGTAGTATGTCGTTGTCCTGGACAACCATTTGGGTGAAATTAATATCAGCTCATTTGTTTCATTATTGTAGCAGATTATTGATAGTTGCCTGTCACAAAACAAGGTATTTGGTTCGAGCCTAGGTCAGGCTTTGTACATTAAACTGGTGAATCTGTATACATACATAAGGGTGAGCATTGATGTTAATAATTTAATAAAAATGAGGCGTTTATTACAAAAAACAGCCAATTTCTAGAATTACCGATTTCGAACCCATACCATTAAAAAATCGTATTTTCACTGGGAATAATCATATCATAAATGTTTTGGCAAAAACAACCAATGTTCATTGATTTTTTATTTTTATTTTTCACATTTAAGGCGGTGCATTTAGGTGCCCGTTAGGGCGCCGCAGCCAAGCCGCGGTGCGCTACACACTCAAGCACCTTATACACCAAGCAGAGTTGGGGTGATTTCGAGGTGTTACCCAGCCGTCATGTAACGTGATGTGAACTTGAAAACTATCACAATCGAGGGGATTTAGGTACCTGACAACACATGCCAAATTTTATTGGGGTACGATTATTCCTTCTTGGTGAAAAAATGGCTTGAAACATGCTCAAAATCACTTTAAGGATGTTAGCTACTGCTACTGCTACTACTGCTACTGCTAACATCTAATACGTCGGCCCGCGATTCTGACCAGACGGGTGGGACTACAATGTTCATATTTTACATGGACATTAAGGTTATAGAAATATAGTCTCTTTTGAAAAAAAAAAGTTGAAAAAGTTTGTTGGAAGGCTTCCAAATAAAGGTTTTAAAATAAGCCTTAAACACTTGGCATACAATCAACAAGTAACCATAGTTACTTGACACTTGTTGACGGTATAAGCAGAGTTAGGCGGGAAAGTGCGATACGTAAACAAATAGAGGACATTTAAAATTTTTCTTCTTTGTGTGGAACGAGAAAAGGTGTCATTATACTCTCATAAAACAAATCAGAAACCGTCCCTGGCCTAGGCCCAGATGTGGAAAATTATTTATATGCAAAAGTGTAGGTCTAAAGTTCCATTGGCTATAGGACTAGTAAAATTCATACTTACATTACATGTTTGACAAGCCTAGCCAACCCTATGCCAGCACAACATTGTTCTGATATGAACTTGCTCAACTGTTTGTTTACATAATTGCAACAATCAAATCATTTCATACAACTTGTCTTTCGATTGGCCCGCGTTTATGAAGGCACTGCCATCTAGAATAAATATAGAACTTTTTCGAGCTCTTTGCTATACGCAAATCTTTTTAAAGTGTTTGGATTTCGTGATACTCTTTCAACCATATAGGGGTTTAATATCAATGCTTTCAACTCACAACCCATGACGTTTTCCACGATACCGTTCAAGAATACCAATTCCTTCGAAAACGAAAACGACTTCGTTTTAAAATTGCGTTTTCAACTCATCTCCCACGAACTCAAGAATTGGGGTCCAGTCCTTATACCGTCGTTATACCATGGTTATACCACCTATACCCAGGATGTACATGAATCCGGGTCTAGATATTTTACATCCTATATTGTTACTGCTAATACCATAGAATTTAAATCAACTTTGATAAAATATTATATTTTAGCAAATAATTTTGTAATGGAACTTGAAAAAGTAATGAGATCACACACATAACAAAAACTTGTAGAAATACAGCCAAACCTTACACACTCAAAAGGAATGAGATCTAAAAAAAGGGCCAAGCTCATCTACCCTTCCACATAAACGTACAGTGTCCCATAACAGCATCCTCGAAAAGCTTGGCAAAATAGAATTTGCATGTTATTACGTTTAAATTAATTAGAAAAAAAGAACTTGGATAAACTATTACGTTAAATTAATAATCGCAAATTCTATTTTGCCAAGCTTTTCGAGGATGCTGTTATGGGACACTGTACGTTTATGTGGAAGGGTAGATGAGCTTGGCCCTTTTTTTAGATCTCATTCCTTTTGAGTGTGTAAGGTTTGGCTGTATTTCTACAAGTTTTTGTTATGTGTGTGTTTAGATGACAGCTGTCCAAATGTTCTATGTTGGAACTAAAGATTTATCCTTTATGTCCTATAGAGCTTTCTGGAACACTATACTTTTAAAAAATCATACTTTTTCAAAATATTTTACAAAAACAACAAATGCCCATCTTCTTTTTTTTAAGCTTTTTTGGCTTTCTAGGAAATACTATGACAAAATGTCATAGCAGTAATAAAAACTATCATCAAGATACACCAAAAATTAGAATTTTAATACATTAATAATTGCAGATGGTATGAAGTTTAATTGATCTCCTGCAAAATGTGTTTTTTTGTACATTGGCTGTTTTTGTAATAAACGCCTCAATTGTTTAATGAGTTTAAAAGTAAAAACGTTCCCTAACGCCTGGTTGACCTGGGTGTCAAAGATGGTCATAACGCATCAAATGATAGTGTGTTTTCTTGTTTCAGGGAGATGCGACTACAACTGGTGCGATGGCTTCGGAATGCTGCTTATCCTAATAAGCATCGTTTACTTTTTCCTCATTTATTTCCTAGTAATAAAGAGATATTTCGGAAAAACAATATATACCTACGTATTAGGACCCATTAGTGATAAATGGGATCGACTCTGGAAATCAAGGTAACTGAATTTTAATTTCGTTTGTAGAATTCATCTCTTAATCATTAAAATATCTTCAAACCTCTATAGTATTTTTCTCTGTGAGAGTCGAACTGAAAATGTTTACAGCTTTTCAATATTCTCTCCTCTGCTTTATCACTTAAACCATAGTCAATGATCCCTCTAGATCTGATATTTGATATTTTGCAAATTCCGGCTGAGAATTCGTGTTAAATAATCTCGCTCCTCACCGTTTTCACCGTTTTTAAAGGGACTATTACCTCAAAAAAATTATTTTTATCACATAATCTATCTATAGCATAATACTACACTAAAACTAGGAAAACGCTAAAGTCCCGTCGAGTTGTTGAGCGAGCACCGGTACGTGCAACACGACCCGAGTACGACATTCCCATAATGTTACATACCAATAAGTCTTTAAGGTCTTGACCGATTTAGCTGAAAATTTGTAAAATAGGAGAGAATGGATAAAATCCACCGCCATCTAGAGGACCTTGACATCATTTCTTTGGGAAAACTATTTTAACTCTTTCATAACAAATAATACACTGCTTCCTCGATACTATTTTGATTACTTCTGGGTGGCAGTGCATAGTGACAAGAATTCTCGTGCGACTTTTCGTTGCCATGGTAACGTATTACATTTGTAATTTCTATCTACACTACTTAAGCTCTTGACCGATTTAGCTGAAAATTTGTAAAATATGAGAGAATGGTGTACTTATTGACCCTGCAAAATTTCATAACGATCGGAACATTTTTGATTTTTGATTTTATAATCTTATTTTTTATTTTTTAAAACTAACAATCGGATTTTGTTCAAAAACTATACAGCAACCCGCATAGGTGGTATGTATATGTGTGCAAAATTTTAGGTCGATCAGAGAAACCTGTACCGAAGCAGTAACAGAAAAAAAACAAAACAAAAACAAAAACAGACATTCGAGCCATAAGAGTCAAGTGGAGACGCTCGCTTCGCTCGCTCAATGAACGTTCAAATAAAATATCTTGTAACTGTGATTTAACACGAATTTTTCAAATTTTTTATTCAGAAATTTGCAAAAATTGGAGTTTAGGGAAATTTCTAAAATCGGCTTTAAACCTGCTTCTTTTTTATTCCACATAGATACTAGAGCATCGTATCAATCTAAAATGGCCCTTTATAACATCGTATCTTGAAACTGTGCACATATACCTCAAACACGTAAAAATATGCATTCCAAAATTACACCCCTTCTTGGTGATCATCATGTTTTGACTGAACCACTTGCCGAAATTACAAAATAAAATATCAAGTATTAGTTTTTATAGTACTTGTGCTGTACGAGACTCTTTTATAAATAGAGAATTTACAGAAAAGGCTGTAGAATACTTCAATAGCGGCAATTTTCTTTTTATAAAAATTCTCTAAGGTCACGGGGCATAAAGATCTCCCCCATATTATTTCTTATGGGAGATCTTTGCCAATGGGATCTAGCTCGAAAATAGTCAAGTTTGAAATTTTTTTTGGAGGTCATGGTGGCCCCAATAATTTTTCTGTTAATTGTTAAATTCATTACTAGTTAGCCTGAATGAAATATTTTTTTGAGTTTAGTGGTTAAATACCCCATTAAGTCAACCTCCAAATCTAAAACTAAAGCAGATTATCATTCGACAAACTAAACAAAATGCAAAATGCAGATGACCTGAAGTTGTTTTATGTAGGCTTATAAGAAATTTGGCAGATTGTTTGTTGTTGCAGCTGGATTTTAATAGCTTAGGTGAATGGTGTAAGAAGTGGAAGCTCACCAATAAAAAGGAAGTTGCAATCTTTGACTCTCACTATGGGCGACGTCATTCTTAAAAGAGTTGACAAATTGGGTGATTTGGGTGTTTTGATGAGTCAGGATCTAAATTTTACTGCTCATATTGATAACGTTTTGAAGCGTGCATTTAAAAATCTTGGATTTTTGAAAACGTCCCTTGTGATAGGGACTTCTCAAACCCTGTTATCCGTAGACTATTATATTAGCATTGTTATACCCATTCTTGATTATGCCACTGTTGTTTGGTCACCTCACCACACTACTAAGATTCATAATCTTGAGCGTTTGCAAAAGAGGTTTTTGAATGTGGTGCTGCTCAAGAAATGGCGTGGTCTATCATAAAGAACATTATACCAATATATGTAAAGAAGCCAAATTACTTACTCTTGAAGCAAAGCGTAAAATGATTGACGTAGTAACTTTTAAAAAAATTGTTATCTTATGACCTCGATTGCCCCGACTTACTTGAAACAATATCATTAAATGTACCTGTTAGACGCTCAAGAAATACAGTTCCATTTCATTCACCCATTCCTAGATTGGACATTTTAAGTTTTCATTCATACCACGTACTGTAAACCTTTGCAATAGTTCTCAGATTTCTATAATTGATGTTTTTAATGACAATGTTTTATCTATAAGACAAAATGCCGTAATATTTTATAACAATTTACACAAGCTGTGGCTGTCGTTTCAGATATTGGATATTTTATCTGATTGGTACCTTTGTGTAACGACTTTTGTGTAAAAAACGGTTGTTGTATTGTCTGCATGTTGTGTGTATGGATGATTGTTTTTTATTGTTACCCATTGTTTTCTGGAATATTTTATATTCTGTTTTTGGATAAATAAATAATAGTAATAATAATTAAAAAAATACCAATAAATATCGATGTCAGCCAGTTGAAGAAAAGTGAAACTTTTAAAAATATTGTTACGTTATACAAATAATTTCCTACCTAAGAGCCGTGTTATGTTCAATTAAGTTTTAAATAGCATTCATTTGTTCTATTAAAGTTTCTCTTGAAATATTTTGGAAATCTGCGCTGATAGAAGTAAACATAAATCCAACCAAATACAAAAATTTGTAAAAAAAAAACGACAGCCAAGCTCTCCTTCAAAAGTCTTTGGGCTGTGAATGCTGTGAGATAAAGAAGTTGAGCCAAGCTTTTTATTCTTTCTCCCTAGTTTCGCTTTAAAAATAAGTAAGATCATTTCTCCTGTTGACGAGCGCCAAGCCAACGATTTTTGTGGTAAAAAAGTAAAATTTTTAAACTCAAAATCATAAAAAAAATTTTGGCTATGAAACAAATTCAATGGCCAAGCCATTTTTTTATGATTTCGAGTTTCAAAATTTTACTTTTTTACCACAAAAATCGTTGGCTTGGCGCTCGTCAACAGGCGAAATGATCTTACTTATTTTTCAAAGCGAAACTAGGGAGGAAAGAATAAAAAGCTTGGCTCAACTTTCTTCTATCTCACAGCATTCACAGCCAAAGACTTTTGAAGGAGAGCTTGGCTGCCGTTTTTTTTAGAATTTTTTTGTATTTGGTTGGATATTACATCTTTTTGTTGTTCGTTTGCTATCAAGGTGTGAATGATGGACTTTGAATGATTAAATTTGCTAAGTTCAAAGTGTGTTTTTTGAGATTTTTGGGCCCACGGTACCCCAAAGATACCCCTTGTGTTTTAAGCACTAGATATTTATAATGGTTAAGAGCATGTTTAAATTCAAGCTTGTACAAATTACAACACTTGAGTAATTACGCGTTTTGATTTTGATTTTGATTTTCCCCGGTCCCAATTGCCCGGTTTTGGTTATATGAGGTACATCTGAGTGTGGCCCAAGTTTCAAAGTTCTAAGATGAACCGTTTTCTCAGTATAGCGTATTATTCATAAGAGTACGGAATTACTTACTTTTGATAATTTTGATTTTCTCCGGTACCCGTTACCCAATTTTGCTTTCCATATTCAAAAGTGATAAAAAATGAGAGATATGAAATGTATTCCACGTTTGAAACATCTCGCAGTTGTAGCGTTTTCTTTGAATGATTCATTTATAAAGTTCAGATGTGTTTTTTTGTCATTTTTGGGCCCATGGTCATCCCCAAATTTAGCCCCTTGTGTTTTGGACGCAAGATATTTATAATGGTTAATAGAATGTTTAATTTCAAGATTGTACAAATTACCACGCCTTGGTAATAACGCGTTTTGATTATCATCCAAATTTTGATTTCTCCGGTCCCTGTTACCCGATTTTGGTTGTGGAAGCAAACGTCACTGCGTCTGAAGTACATCTAAGTGTATTCTAAGTTTCATAGTTCTAAGATTTACCGTTTTCTCTGTAGGCTAAATTAATCTCCGCGGAGAACTAGCTAGCCAGCCAGCCACCCACCCACCCACCACCCACCCACCCACCCACCCACCCACCCACCCAGCCAGCCGAAAGGAATTTGACGATGTTGAGAGCCTTTTTTTAACACAGAACGAGTTGTCGGATCGGGTTGATTTTTTTTTTGGTATGTCATGGACCACATTCCAGGTCATATGCCGAGTTTCAAGATTGTAACTCTTACGGGGCGGCGTGTGCAGATAGCTGAAAACCTCCCAACTCTGGTAGGTGTATATAGGGCTGGAGTTCGTGTCGTCTAAGCAGTCGCATTCGCTTGTCTGCCGGGCGACGACCGTCGCCCTAGATTTATCATTTATTGATAATTACCCAAAGTTATATTGTAGCCCTAGGAATAGGTGATTCGTCGTCACATGGCACTGATCATTGTTGTTCGTGTTTCAGTGTGGTATTCCGAGGAGTAGCCTACCTTGTTCCCCTGGGCGCGGCCTCGCTGCGTTCCTGATCATAGACACAGCTGACAACCGTGCGCGTCTCATCTCATTCCTCGGCCTGCTTCGAATTTTCAAATGTCACGCCACGCTCTTTGATGAACGCGCTCCAGTAACCATTTTTGGTACTTGGGGAAATGATTTGATATTTTTTTTAAAATTCGTATTTATCTCCAATAAAAAAGTGACAAAAGTGAGCAGATTTCCTCGGGCTCGAACCATGATCATCTCAGGCACCTAGGTGTATGAGTCCTAGTGCGTTAACCACCCGGCTACCGAGATATTTGCAGCTAATCGTTCATCGGTGATACTTACTTTGATAGCTTCTGCTAATCGCTTGAAGTCACTCCTCGTCATGACGTCATACAGCCTATTATTTTAATAGTTTTGAGCGAGGTCCTTTTTCTTATGATGAACTTGTAACTATTGTATCTAGAGATAGCTATAGAAATCGATTTCTACCGTTATCTCTGGAGTTTTACATGATCACAGGGCAAGAGCCTAATTTTAGAGTTTCAATACTAATTTACCTAATGTTTAATCTCCGTTGTCTCATGGGTCGAGCGACTCGAAACATGCTCTTAATCCTCCTTTCTGGTTTCAGGTACGATGGAGACCAGTATTTTGGGGCCTTAGTTTGCAGTTCATTTTTGGCCTTCTGACTATTCGCTGGTCTGTCGGACGTCAAATCTTCCAGTGCGTCGGTGACAAGGTTGCGCTTTTCTTGTCGTACTCGTACAACGGGTCAGCGTTCGTCTATGGAGATGTGCTTGTATACGAGTATAACACGTTTGCATTCCAAGTAAGTACCTTTATTCTTCCTTTACTTCAATACTGGAACTTCATTAATTGTACATTGTTGCGTATCTCTTATAATCAATGAATAACTGAAAAAATATTTGTATTGTATTGTCTTCTTCAAATTTTGTCTGTTTGCCCACGCAGAAAAATATTATAAAATAATAAGTTTATTTCTAGTTAAAAATTGATATCGTTGTTGGTGGATGTGCTGGATATTTCTATGTAAAGTTTGAGTGACATTCTTTTCATCCTCCGGGTAACCTATCAACGTCATCTTTGATGAAGGGAATGCTAACAAAAATACGCGTTCAATATCCGAGGTCGTGTTCGCAGTGGTTGTTATCGTAATCAGCAACACACGCTGTGTTTGTGCGTAGCTGATAGTGACATCCTCTCCAGGTCCTGCCCGTGATCTTCTTCTTCAGCTTCATGCTGCACATCTTGTTCTACTGGGGCGCCATACAATGGCTCGTACTCAAGCTAGGCTGGCTCTTGCAAATCTCAATGGGAACGACTGTATGCGAATCTGTCAACGCAGCTGCTTCTGTGTTCCTTGGAATGGTAAGTCCGACTGTCCACCCAACAAAACATATCTTAACAAGTTTAGTTTTGAATGATCTGTATGTTTTTGCCTCATCATCACACAACGCAACAACTTAAAGATCATTCAAAACTTATCTTGGGCTCGTGAAAGCCTACAACAACTCAATATTATTAATGTTCATATTATTTATTTAAAAAAAAAGTCTACACAGGAATTTTCAGTATTGTATGGGTCCTCTCTGGACACGAATGCCTGCGAGTGCGCGAATACGACCTGAGTTTGTATCACTTTGATCCTGTTCCAGTTTCAAATTAATCATATTTGTTTATATAGTAAACGATGCATTAACATTCTCTGCACATGTACATTTTTGCGGGAATTGCAATATAAACCGAGTAGTGCGTCTGTTACAGGTACTAGACAAACAGTAACGCGTAACGCACAAAGTGAGTTAATGTAGAACGTCTAACTTGTTTCTAGAGTGAGTCGCCACTTCTCATCAAACCTTTCATTAAAGACTTGACGCGATCAGAAATCCACGCGATCATGGCGGAAGGGTTCGCTACTGTTGCTGGTAAGTAGAAACTGACTAAGTAAATAATACTAGGGAAACGCCAAAGTCGTTGTTAAACGAGTGAGTGAGCCAAGTGTTGAGTACCCGGGAACATCCCCTTTCCTCCTCTATCTAAGGCTGGATCTAGCCCAGTATGAGGAATGATACCGGGCTACTCAACACATGGCTCACTCACTCGTTTAACAACGACTTTGGCGTTTCCCTAGTTATTTAAATTGAACATTTAAAATGCGAATTATGTTCAAACGTATCAGCGTGAACATTAACAAATTTCCAACATAAAACAAAATCCCGAATTTTTATTCCCATTTAACACCCTCAAAAATATATGTATGTGTAAAAATATAAAAAAGTTCGAGCGAACGGGTATCGAACCCCAACCCTCCGTGCGGTAGGCTAAATGCTTACCATTAGGCCATGCAAGCCACGAAGTTATCGTCTCGCTAGCTGCTACTAAACAAATGCATATCGATATTTAAAAAATCACATTTTTATTTATTTTGGGATTAAATCGCAATGGATCTAGCTGATTTTGTTAGCAGTTCTCAGTAAACTCGTACCGGATGTCTGTTAAAAATTTCAGCCCAATCTGTTCAGCGGTTCGGCTGATTTTCGACGTACAGACAGACAGACAGAATCACAGAATGAGAGCCGTTCGAGTTGAATGGAGAACACTCGGTCGCTCCGCTCCCTCGTTTAATTATGTTTTAAATAAGAAATATCTTCATTTTACTGGCGAACCAAATGCACTAAACTCCGTGCTAGCTCCAACCTATCAAGAGGTAATGATGTTTGTTTGTTCCTTTATGTATCCTTTTCCTTGG
>JAMZAV010007291.1:0-56126 GCA_024449915.1 Sweltsa coloradensis | reverse complement strand
AATCAAATGCCCTCAATAGGTACATGATTTAAACAAACGTCTGTTGATAAAAGTACAGAAAACGAATATCACTCGTCAGACGAGCTGCGTTGGGGCTTTGAACCGTTAGGTAAAACCCAAAGTGGGCCCCCAAAAAAGTCAAATCAACCCTCATAAGGTATACATGATTCAAACAAGTCATTTTATAGAATGTCATAGCCATTAATTGACCAGGAAACTCATAACCTACTAGTTCCAGGTCATCATCAGAAAGCGGCCACTGGAGATAATGGGAAGGAGTGAGGATGTTGGATAGGATGGGTTAAACTGGGTGGGAACGGTGGGGCGCTTGTTGCAGAGAGGGCCGGCAAGTATGGAGAAGAAAAAAGTGAAAGAAGAAAATAAATATGAGTAAGGCTGTGTGAATGAAGAAAGTGTGATAAAAACTTGCGCAAGAGCACTCTCTGCAACACGCACCCCAACCGGCCAGAGCTCGCCCTTAGTTTCGGGGAATACACTACTTCCCTACTCACAGGCCAAACCACGGGAAGGTAGCGAGTTGGACTTTGTTGGGTTTGTTGTTGTTGTTTGGATTGTTGGTGTCATTTGTTATCCAGAGGGCCACCCTCTTCCTCGTATGTAGCCTCTCTGAAGTCAGTTGAAATATGTAGGAGGCAGTGCTATTTATTTTATACGTGTCTCTAAATATTATATTGGTAAATAGCAATGCTTTACAATAATGGATGTTGCATGCTTAATGCGGGTGTTTCCTAAATAGTATGTTTTCCACAATATACAATTTACAACAGTGTAGTCAACTAACTGTATAAAAAATGAACTTACTTTACTAAAGTACACATAACACTTTCCTTTTGTGCCTCTTATCAATTTGTGCTCACATTGCGTTGTTGCTTCAGAGAGAAGGATGAATGTTTCTTAGTTTCTTCTATTATTGCTCTTAAATTGTACATAGCCGTTGAAGTTAGTTAGTTAGTTAGTTATTAGGGTTTAAGGGCACACAACACTAAGGTTATTAGTGCCCGTGTTCTCTTTTAGAGTGATGTGCTATTTTTAAATTCTATTATACAGCTTAGTTGATTTCAGATATTTAAAAACATTGGTTATATTCTCAGATTCATCAGATAAAATTTCTTTTAAATAAGGTTTTAGTTTAAAATCATTCCTCTCGTCCATGTGTTGGGGATTGACAAGTTCTTGACGAATACAGCAAGTGAGGTCATAACCATAAATGGGTCAAAAGATATTCCCTGTGCACCCAATAGAATCTGGTACAAACAAGGCCATACTTTGGCTACATGGAGTTGTGACCGTTACATTACAAAAACTCTGATACTCATCAGTATAATACAAGAAACAAGGACAACCTACATATAACAACTACTTAATTAAAGATTATAGATAAAGCTCCTGTTTATGCAGGAAAAATGCTATTCAACTACCTGCCAGATGAAATAAAAAATGTCACAAACCTGGTAATATTTAAAAGAAAATTGAGAAGTTACCTAATAGAAAAATGTTTGTACAATATAGATGACTTCAAGAAAGCAGCTTAGCATGAGCATACCCTTGTAGCTGTGTAGTGAATAGAAATGTTGAGATGTATGAAATTGTAAATACATAAAAGTAGGTAACATTTAGGCATATTGCTGCCAAATAAATGAATGTACTAATGTTAATGGATTAGTTAAGTAGGACAAGTCAAAATAGCCTACAGATGTATATAGTATGTATATAATATCTTAGTTTATACCTAGCCTGTAAGTATAACTCAATGTATATTCTCTTGAAAAACTTGACAATGCCTATGTTACGATGCCCGTAATTGTTACGGCATCACCAATGTAATCTAACAGCTGCAAATAAAATACAATACAATACAATACATTCAGTAGTAACAGAAGCTAAGTCCTTGTACTGTGGAGACCGAACAAGAACAGAACGAAGAGCGGAGACCAAACACGTCCGCCTGCGACAAGAACAACTGACCAACTGCGAGACTGCCGCTGGCCGCTGCGTGTATGTATGGCTTTGCATGGCGGCAATATAGATGGACAGTGGTGCTGTTAATTGGTGATTTATAAGGTTAAAACACTTAAAACTGTTGTTTGTATGTATTGGATGGATACTTGCGTAGTAATCACAGATACATCAACTCACACATATACATTCACACACACACAAACACATTCACATAAGATACGCGAGGCCTGGTACAAGTCTAGTTTTAGTCTAGTTTAAGCTTAATTTTAGTTATTGTATTATGTACTGATGTATTATGTACTACTACTACTATTGTGTACTATGTATATTATATTGCACTTGTGGGACCTGAGTCCCGTTGTCAATAAATACTAAATTTAAATTATTTTTCTGATCCTACATGCTAAATGTTTCTTGTAGGATTTTGTTTGCTCATGCTTGGTGCGTGAATATAGGGTGTCAAATTGTGTTATGTAAGTGGGCCGGGCTACATGACACTGGCGATTGCGGTAATACAGGACCGTTATATTGAGTTTTGCATAGTGACAGTGTATGTTTTAACATCGTTTAGCACGTACAACTATGCACCGTTCAGACGGGAATCGGCCTATATCATAAAGTAGGGTTAGAATCAAGGAGGTTGTATTAGATGGCTGGAGGGGCGGTGGCCTATGTTTACCTGGCAGCTGGACTGAAGCCAGTTTTGCGGCGCGCGGTCGAGCGGCGGCCATATTGGGACTGGACGGATTTCTATGCATGCATCTCTGCTACGTGTTTTCAATAGCAGCTAGCACTGCTGGCCTACTTTGGATAGGGAAATTAAGGATTTGTTCAGGAATAGGAATTTAAAATAAAGGATACATACTAACATTAATAATATTAGCACTCAAACAATGGCCATATTATTAATATTTAGTATTGATACAAAGTGCAATATCAAATAGACAATACAGATTCTCAATTCATATTCAATCCAGTTTTTGGACTTTTAGCTTTTTATTAATGGCACCTATAACAATAATTATTTATGAAACATAATCCCATGCCAATGTCAAAATGATGTAGGCCTACATAGGCACACGTCTTAATTATTTATAAACATGTTTATTTTAATGGCAGTTGACATTGAAAATCTGACTCATCAGTGCACTGTCTTTTGGTAAACCCTACAGACTGAATGAAATATTAAATCAGCAGCTTAGTTATTTTGATTGTTACATCGAAAATTAGTATTTAAAAAAAATTACTGATTGTAATAAAAATAAAACCTTAAACCTTAAATAGGTGCGTTAACCGACCTTTATATATAAAATATTGTTACCAGTTGGTTGTTATTGGTTATTGATGTTTGAAGATGACTAGCCGATTTAGCACCGTCCTGACCCTTGTATCTGACCGGTTTCTATTGTACTCTTTGGTTGCATGATGGATTCTTATTTTCAGGTATTTGTTAGCAATGGTCTGGGTCAATTCATTGACATGGCCATCAAGTGGCCCCAAATCTCTTACGTGACTCTCAAGAGACTTGAAGCAGTCACTTTCTCTAGCAGCAATAGATACATTTAGAGGGATGTTTTTCTTTACAACTCCATTGTAGTTGCCATTTTTACACCCGGCTTCAGCCTCCTTAAAACATCGTTCAGTAAATTTACAAATGTCAACAACGTCTTTGGATGGATTGATCAGGCCACCTCTATTTTTTGTATCTATGAGTGGGTAAGCTGCATTGTTGTCGTACAGCGCCTTTTCACAATCTTCACAATCTAGGGTTCTCGAAATCGACCGTACTATGTAGCCAGCAATGTACGGAATTACATTTTCTGCGTACATGGATAGTGATTTGAAATTAGGTAGGCCCATAACATCACAATAACTGTGCTCATTATGTCCACATGGGTTATTATCGGAATTGACATCACACTGAGGGACATCTTGAGAAATATTCTTTTCGGTTACATGAAGAATTTTTACGTTACACAAGTCAAGACAGTTTCCAGTGTTGACGTTCTTCACTTCATTGCGCACTAGCAACTTTTTGTAAGCAGCTTTAAACTGTCTGACAGTGGGGTTGTTGTTCCATCCGCAGTGTTGGCGGATGCATCCAAATAACATTTCCAGATGATCTTGACTCATCTTACGAGTCAAGATGTATTTCAGCTTGCCTTGTTGAACAACAAGTCGGTTGAACAGTTCATTTATACTTTGAATACAAATCAAAAATCCAAGGAAGCCAGTTTTCCGACAAGAATCTAGTATCAGAGGACCATTAGAACTAACCCTAAGACTTTTGATGTACTTAGTAGCTTCTTCTAAAAACCGTTGCCATATACGCATGTTACTTTTTCTCAAAGGTGCTTTGTAAGTCCTCGCTGAATTTAAGATGTCAAAAAGTCGGTCAAAGATGCGTATGAAATCCGCTGTTGCTGTAGCGCCTTTGAATTGCGGTAGTTTTAACACGTGTTCGCAATGGTTTAGGGCATCAGCTACTGAAGAACTTAGCGTCTGGGCAGCTATCCGCACACGCATTTTTTGACGATGCCATTCTACATGAGCCCTGGTAAGTTTGTTGCCGAGTCGCAAACCTTCTTCCCGTTGCAGTTTTTCTAACTCAACAATATATTGCCATTGAATTGCACGACCTTGGCCATCAAACATGGATTTTTTTTCAGCCAAACAATTTCGAACCAGCTTCATCATATGACATGCATCTAACAATACGTTTATTTCATGATTGTCCACAGGGTCAGTAAAACTCGTCTTCAAATTATTAGCATCATGAAGTTTTGCACCAAGATCTTCCGCCATTTTTATGTTGCTTGACGCACCATCAAATGTTAGGGAGTGCACTTTCACACCTATAGCACTCAAATGTAACAAACATTTTTTAGTCAGCTCTGCCCTATCTGAACCCGATAGAGAATCAATAAGGAAGTACCCACATGGTACTTTCCAGTGTTGATCAAGAGCTACCACCATGTACACACACGCATTACGAGCTTCTGGTAGACTGTCATCCACGACTCCTGTTCCTAAATCAACGTAGCCTACAACTTTGTTGCCATCGTATTCAATATGTTGTCTTATTGAAATATCATCAACCATTAGTGCTACATTGACTTCTTCCCCATTTGATTTGGCACTAGCCACCTTCAATGCCATTGCATCAAATGCTTCTCCGGAAAAACCAGGTTCAGCATTAATGGCTGTGTACCACTGCCTAATTGTTCTGGGATGTGGCAGACAGTTGTTAAATGTTTTACGGACATACTTGTACGCAGCAGGGGAATAGAAGTGTAGAGTGAGAGCAAATGATCGTAGTTCTGGAGAAAACTTGTTGTTTTTTAATGTGGCGTTGCATTTTTTATCCACTCTGCAAATTAACTCAGCAGTTTCAGGGGGAAGAGATTTAGATAAAACTTCAATTCCACTCTCTGACAACATACGCTTGTCGTCAAGTTCTTTCAGTATCTCTTTATATGATGCACATCTTTTTTGTAAACGCCTCCTACTTTGCTGTAGAATTTTTATTTTCTTGGCAGAAATGGTAGCCCGTTCTTTTAAACTTTCGATCTGACGCTTTAACTGCTTTCTACGTGAGAAATAGTTTTTTGATTGCGCTCAAATTTCACACGAATACATAAATTCATAAAATTAAGGTTCTGTGAAAAGCATGTAGGTGTTATAAGCTGAAGAATTAAAATTGCGATTTTCATGAGAAATAATTTTTAAATTGCGATTTTCATGAGAAATAATTTTTCGATTGCGCTCAAAAACGTGGCAGTTCTTCGTTCAGAGATTTCGAAGGCCTCCATAAAATTTCATCGCAATTGGAATATCGGTTTAGCCGGAATCGTGTTAACAGACACACAAAAATACAGAAAAAAAAAAGAAAAAAAAAAAACATTCCGGATTTTTTTCTCCAGTGTAGTGAAATGGAATCTTCGCTTCGCTCGCTACGCTCGCTACGCTCATCCAATTAAGTAAACCATCAAGTATCCAATTGTTATTAAATAGTCATTATTAAACCACTTTTAACATGGTTTTATGTTGCCGTGCAATCTTGTCCCAATAATTTTGCATTGTTTGTTTAAGCTTGTGTTTAAAAAAATACTTTCATATCTGAAGGTAGGACTAATTGGCCAATCTGTGGTGTGCTAATTTTGCATGGTGATTTTGCATATTATGTGTCTGCTTGTTCATTTCCAAGAATCCCGGAAACCCGGAACACAACCTCCTCCCGACGAGAAAGTAGGGAAGTAGGGGGTCGTACCTCCAGTACAAGGGAAGGCACACACTACACAGCTTGTTATTCTGTTGTGCGTCTTAACAAGACATTACCTGACAAGCATGGAAGAATTAAAAGCATAGGAAACCTTCCAGTCTGGACAGAACAGACAACCTCCTGAAGTTAACAAACATTTAACAGAACAATGTGAGGACACAACAGCCAAGACTTGCTGAAACAACACACGCAGCAGTAACACGAGCTATATCACCCTGACCAAACATAAACCTCACGGGCTGTATGGACGGAACAAACGGGGCGAAATACCGAGATAACAAGCACTTGACTGACAAGTAATAGAGAAAAAGAAGTAAAAAAAAACTTTCAGTCTGGACAGAACAGACATCCTCGTAACGGTAACACACACAAAACAAAACACATTCAGTCATAACAGAAGCCAACTGCTTGTACTGTGGAGACCGAACAAGAACAGAACGAAGACAGAACACGTCCACCTCTGACAAGAACAACTGACCGACTGCGAGACTGCCGCTACGCTGTGTGTACTGTAGCCTGTGTTGTGGCAGTCAAAAGGTGCGGGGCGGCGAGGTCATATCAACGTTGCACGTGAAGTACATCGACATTATTCAAAATCGTATGATGACACTAGCATATGATCTCCAAGGTGTATAAAAATTGGTTGCGAGCTATATTTAAAAGTGTAGTGAGGTTCATCGCGGCGATGCTACATTTTTGCAGATAATGGATGCAAGCAGGTTGTTTAGGATTATACTTGAGTCACTAATGTGAGAAGAACGCTTATCGATTGGGTAATAACAGATTATGGCCATATTAGAGTTGAGGTATTACATACACCCAACATTACTGACTATAGCATACTAATAATAAAAGGTGGAACAAAAAACAGTAGTGATCTATCTAAGAATGCAAATGACTGTGGTATGTAAAGAAATTAAAAAATTATAGTTAAAATATCTACAGAGATCACTTAACAAAGTTATAGGGGATAATGCGCTGGTTCGAAATGATTCTAACTTTTCTCCGACAGCATCAAAGCTAATGTCTCAATTAATGAATAAGTGATCAGAATGATCTAAAGTGATTGATGCGCCTTGTGGGCGAATTGGTTTTATACCCTCGATTTTCTCCTCTCTAAAGTAACATAAGAACTTCTCCTTTATTTTATTTATTGGATATTGTTTAACGTCTCATATTTATGCAACTTGGCTAATCGAGACGAAGGGAGGGACGTAAGGGGTGACGCGGGGGGACAAGGGGCGGACAGGCCTGTGCTGGTCAGAACCAGCCACAAGCGTACGGGGAGGACAGGGGTTCCCCCACGTCGTGGTCGTCTCCGTCTGTGTCATCATCTGTCCGTGTTGTCATTGTCGTCGCCGTCGAGGAGGTAGTCAAAGGGAAGGGGAAAGTTCCCCGACGACGACCCAGGTTGTGCCAAATCTAGTTTAATAAGGCAATATTGTATCCCTAAAATATATAATTTAATGTTCCAATGTAAGTGTTAATCACACCATGACACTGTCGAAACACAGTTACCTAAAAAATCAGAATTGATGCAACAGGCGGGGTTGTATGTACGATGAATCGTCCAGGTGGCTTCTCGAGTGGACATATTTTTCTGTACATGGTCAGGCTTTGCAAAGGTAGTGATAACACGGTGTAACACGACCGTTCCCCTTTCGAACCAAAAAAGGTTAGAAAAAGAGTTAAGTGCCAAGCCCAATTGGCATAGCATAAGCATAGCGTAACGCAAACACAAGCACAAGAAGAACGAATACACATTTGTCATAGTGGTAGCATAGCGTAAGGAAACTTGAAAGGCTGTGTGTAGCCAGTGCATGGCACGACGTGAGATAATCTCCGTCTTTAGAGTTTGGTTCGTGCCACTATTGACCATTTATTTGATATTTCGATAATCGATAATGAATTTTGGTTATCGACTATCGAAATTATATCCATTATTAATTATCGATCGATAATATCGATTATCGTGTGCATCCCTAGTTACAACAGACGAGAATGTGAGCCAGAAACGACCATGGTTGCTTTAATTAAGCATAGGTCTTTCTTTATAGATTGCATACAAATTTTATAAAAAAATATTTGTTTTGCAGAAAATCCATTCCATATTTTCTGACCTGGTTAAAAGATGCTTAGCCTAGATCTAGGCCTAGACCCTATGACTGTTGCTAGGCCCATGTGTAATAATAACATTGCAGAATTTGTTTAAAACATTTTAATCATATAGGGAATTCTATTTTTCACATTTAAGATCACAAAATCCTAACTTTATTTAAACAACAACCAAAACGAAAGAAAACAATTTCGGAGGCTCCACTCTCCATTGTTTGTTCTTGGCTGTTCAATTAAACATGCATCCCCTCAAAAAGCCACTGTTCTTGGCTATTCAATCGTCAGTAACCTAGCAGTTCCTACCGTGTCTGGGACACGGCTAGCTCCGCCCCCTATCGAAAGTCAAATCGATTATCGCCCCACATTCAATGTTTTCAATCGAAATTAGTCCACGCAGATTCAAATAAGTTATACGAAAATAAGCATATAAAACGTAGTTAACATAATATCTGTAAAAATTTGTTGGTCCGTTTTGCACCCTAAATATCCGTAAAATCGGATAAAATCCGTTAAAACGGCAGCCCTGGTTTAAGTCAAAGTACCTAGGATAGGTAGAATATGGAAAACAGTGGGAAAGAAGTTCTTATTGATAATGTCTTGTTAACATGTTGCAAGCAGTGGTCGTTAATTAGTCAATCTTGATTGTCTTCTCAGTTCTCCTAAGTCCTAACCAATCATCTTTGTTCACACAAACCCTGCAAGTGTAACATGCAAGTTTGTTTGGATATTTAATGATTCTTTTTTTCCCGCCTAGCTATGAGCATCTGTGCATTTGTATGTCTTCACTACAGCAAGTTTTTCTCATTTTTCCGGGAACTAGTTGCTAATGTATCTGTGCTCTTGTGTTTCAGTTTTTTTGGAAGCACTACAAGTGCTAAACTTTTCCTTGATTCTCAACACAAAATCAATGGATCAACTCATCAAAGAGAACTCGTGGAAATACTTTGTCAAAGATCTCCTCATATTGAGTCAAAACCGGTAAGTGGGGGAGATTTGTTAGAGCCTCACTTCTTGTCTGATATCTCGTCAGCTTCTACTACTTTATTGTACAACTAGTATGCTGAACACTTATGTTGAGACAGTTGATATTTCAAATGTTTTCTTTGATAAATATAACAAACGGCACAATATGGACACCCTTAATCTCCACACATATAGGCAGCCTAATAAAGGACTTTCAGCCGAAAAGGACATTTGTTTAAAATACCAACGTTAAAGGTGTTGATTTTTTTTTTGTTGGAATAGTGGTGAGCCCAGGACTACGAGACAAAGTGTTAGGAGTGGCATGTGTCAATGACAGGGTTATGAGTATTAAGTTTCGTATGAAAAGTAAAGACCATTACACTTATACAAGTCTATGCACCACAAGTGGGATGCAGTAAAGTACTGTATTTATGCGAGTATAGGCCTCGGGTATATTTGAAATTGTCAAGTTCAAAAAGTGGGGTGTGGCCATTATGTGAAGCAATTTGTCAATAGTATTTAAATCCAAATCTTTCAAATCTGAGTGGTCAAAATAAGGGTGCGGCCTTTACTCGAGGGCGGCCTATAAGCAAGTGAATACGGTAGAAAAAGACACATTGGAACGAGATTTGGAAAGTCGCATTGAAGATAACTAGGAAGGCGATAGCAAAGGCGACGGTAAAGTCGACGGTGAAGTCGATGGTGAAGTCGACGGTGAAGTCGACGGTGAAGGTGACGGTGAAGGCGACGAAGATGGCGTAGCGGGCGTAAGAGCTCGCGCCATTTTCGAAGGCAATCGTGCAATAGGCGAAGTATTGTGCCTAGGAGTAGGCCTGGGCACGGCGATTTGCGGACGTCGGGGTTGTTCCGTACCAACAGCTGATGTTGAAGGTGCTGGTAATTCAGACGGAAACCTATCCTCTACGACCGTAACTACCTTACAGTAGAACTTGTAGAACTGGGTAAAGGCATGAGGAACCTCAGCTACTTGCGCATTGGGAACCATAGCATTGGCCAAAGTGATGTCCCTTTGAGTTTTCATAAAAGCAGCCTTTAGTTCCACATGTTCTTCCCTACGGGCTTGTAGTTGCATCTTGGAAGCCCCGTCTGTTTTATGCGTCAAGGTGTAAAGATCACACATTAAACCCATGTACATTGTTCGCAGAGCTAAGAGTCCTTCAATGTTGGCGAGGGTTTCTTCTGTGCTAGCCATGATGATGTGGTGTGTGGACTGTATATTATTATAGATTACTCACAGTTAGGTATCGAATCTCGGAGTTATCCGGCCACGGAGATTGACCATGTTAATCAGGTGAAGAAAGCAAAGGTGAAATCAAATAAGCTTTTATTTAAGTAGGTGATACGCGACATACGTGATAGAGAAATACATAGGTGAAGATATAGGTGATAATAACATAGGTGATAAGAAGACATTGAAAGACATTAAAAGAAAGGTGATTTGATTAAAGATGATAAAACAAGAACAAAAGAACCCGTAACCAAAACAAAGAATAACAAAGAGGTTAAATCACATTATTTGAAGATGCTCCGATCTAACAGATGGCATAAATCAATGTATGACAGAACTTTGTGTTAACATGAAGTGCTTGTTTGTAGACGGATATCTTTGGATTGAAAATGATGACTTGATGGTAAAAAACTTTAAGCACTTCGATCAGTAGAAAAGGCATATCCTGATTACCGAAAAGTTATAATTAATGTTGATGCGTCCTCCTAGAACAATCACTTCAGATATGAAGCAGTTGCTCCAGTGATAGTAACCACTTTGGATAGATTATTTTATACTCCGATCTTTTCAAAGACGCAGCTAGCTTACTGGCATACACTGGTCTATATGCCGGACCTAGCAGAAGTGTATCACTCTCATGGACAGTCGGGGAGGTTGTCAAAGGGAAGGGGAAAGTTCCCCGACGACGACCCAGAGATCGCCATTAGTTTCGGGGAGAAAAACTCCCCTAATCACAAGCCAAACCACGAGAAGGTTTAAGTTTTTAAAAAATGATAAAATGATTATTGCCATGGTTTATTTTCGATACAAAGACGCTTGACAAGGGGGACATTTGTTCATTCATCGGGAAAACCTATCGTTGCTGTACCTGTAATTGATAGCTGGCTTGGGAGTAAAGAACCAGACCGGACCGAATCGGAAGACCAGGTCTGAGATGCATTTTATCATCTCTTGGAAAAAGTACAAAAAGGGTGTGTATGATATGCACTATTACTAATTATCCCTAAAACTTTTTCGATCAATGAGTGTCCGCTGTACAATGGAAGTACGGAGGCACTGCAATACATCAAATTATTTGTAACTCTCTTAATCTGTTTTCTTTTTGTTTCAGACTTTACATAACTGGAGGCAGTCAATTTCATTTTTATTAAAAGAGTAGGCCTACTGTACTAAAAGCATTGAATTAAAACCACTCAGGCTGTACGGACAGGACAGAACAGGCAGAGCACAACACAGAGATGCCGATTTTTTTTATTTGATTGATTGGATATTGTTTAACGTCTCATATTTATGCAAGATGGCTAATCGAGACGAAGGGAGGGACGTAAGGGATGACGCGGGGGGACAAGGGGTGGACAGGCCTGTGCTGGTCAGGACCAGCCACAAGCGTATGCCGAGCAGGGCAGAATAAAGACAGCACAAAACCTTTCAGTCTAGACAGAATAAACCTCCTGAAGTGAACAAACACTAAAGAGAATGATGCGAGGACACAACAGCCAAGACTTGCTCAAACAACACACCCAACTGTAATAGATGCTAACTCCCTGTACTGTGGAGGCCCTGTAAGAAGAGAACGAAGAGCTTGCACAAAACACGTCCACCTGAGACAAGAACAACAGACCGACTGTGATGCAAGGCACCGAGGCTCTCTCTCTGCTGTGTGCGTGAAGCTGCAGGTGGTAGTTAAAAGGTGCGGGGCGGCGAGGTCATATCGACGCTACACGTGAAGTGCATTGGAGGTTTTTTAAATCGCATTTATGTTAGCAGCACATGGACTGTAAGGTGCGTAATTAATTGTTTGGGTGATATTCTATATGTGCATTAAGGTTTATCGAGACGATACGGTACTGTTTGTTGTAGTGGATATTGTTTGTTATTGACGGAATACTGTAATACGGCGCGTTACACGTCCCCCTCAACACTTGAAGTTTCATTTCATATCTTTCTTTATTGCATACAGTGTTGTAAGCCCACCCATATAGCATGTAGTAACTAGCATATGCATGCGGTCAGAGTGTTCGTGGTGCTTTCAACTTTATTTACACTTGCACCCTATCTTTTCACTCTCCTTTGTTCTAGGCGATCTGTAAGACATACTGTTCATACAAACACCTCCCGAGGTATAGCTAGGGGATGTCACTATAGATTTACTACTTCCTTTTGACAATACCTGTTTTATACATTTACATGAGACTTTGTTAACATTTCAAGTTAGGGGATGTCATTATGGAATTACGACTTCCTTTTGTCAATACCTGTGTTATATCATTCGTATCAACATTGTTCCAGCTACATAGGACCTTGTTGACATTTAACTTCCTTCAGATGATGTGTAATTACGAGAGTGAGCCAGGCCACCCTCGACTATGTATTTTCACAGATAATGTATTTTCAGATCCTACAGTTCGAGTCGAAACGTGCATTGTTTAAACAATACATCTGTCTTCCACGAACTTAGGGATGCTATCACGTGATTCAATATAACCAATAACTATGCTTGTTTCATTCAGCCAATAGGAAACAAGCTTCGTTACTGCATTTGTCCGAGCTACCAAAAAGGCATTGTAAGGTAGGCTCGAGGCTCTTACTAGAGGAACCGTTCTTAGAGAGAGTTCCTCTCGTACAATTTCGTTTGTCTACACCATTGTATCACACTGTGCTTTCAATATATTATACTTACTTAGCATTACCCTGCGTATGTGACTTCCAAGTTATTCACCTGTATAGAATCCCTCAAATCTAAATATTAAATTTTATAACGGCGACGATTACAACATAAAATTTTGGTGGCAGCGGTGGGATGCCAAACGTGTGATTGTGTTAAGAATTCGCGACTCTTAGTGTCAAAAGTCCGCCAGCCAGCCTTCAGTGGTTCCGTGCAACTACGACCTCAATCATCAGGCAGACAGGGCGCGGAGAACAATCTATAGTAAGTGCAATAGTATTCAAACGAAATTGGGGGGTGGCCAGCAAAGCCATCTCTTAGATCCTTTTTTCGGACAATTAATCTAAATTAAGAGCATTACGTGAAGAAAGTGACGAGTTCCGAGTTTTGAGAAGTTACGAATTTGAGAAGTTCCGAGTTTTGAGAAGAAGTTTCCGAGTTTTGAGAAGTTACGAATTTGAGAAGTTCCGAGTTTTTAGAAGTTACGAATTTGAGAAGTTACGAATTTGAGAAGTTACGAATTTTGAGGAGTTACGAATTTTGCGAGTTTTGTGAAGAGTACGAGCAAGCGTTCCGAGAAAACGACTGTTTCCAAAAACTGACATTATTTTGCGCATACAAATCTGGTGAATATTACGAACATTGAAAATTCAAAAGGTATAGAGTGAAACGAAAAATTTAATTCCTTTAACCGAACCGAACATTAATAAAATCGCACCAAAACATTTCTAAGGCGATTCAATACTGTCGAAAATTATTTTCGTATTAATTAGCAGAATTCAGAACATTGTAAGCCAATAACTTGTGAACTATGAAGAAACATTGTTGCAATTATAACATGACATTTAATTAAAATTCACTAAAATTGCGAAATTCCAGACTATATAAAAGTTCTGCGAGTGACAAACATTTCTAAAAGTTAAGTAAAAACAAAAAATAAATAAAACAAAACAAAGCTACGAGAATCTAATAATTCGTATTCGGAGCGTCGAGTTGGGACCAACCAGGGATTCGAGCCGGAGTTCAAGGAGGCCGCAGGAGAACCGTTGGGCGGAGGTGATCGAACCGAGGACCAGTGAGCAGAGCAAGATCGTCGGGCAGTAGCAGTTCTTATTCAAAGAGCAGTTCGTCCGAAGACGTCATGTGGTGAGTCACTCAATGTCACTTTATCCTTCCTTGCCCAATTCCGATCATACTGATAGCCCAGGTGGTTCAATTGTCGATAGCTCTAAAATAAAAATAGAAATGGCGCCACCTACTACTGACACCTACTTTTGACATGGCGGTTAAGCTTATTCCGTCATACGATGGAAAGCGTGAGGACTTACAGAAATTCATAAGTAGCTGTGAGCTAGCCTTGAGTAAAGTCGGGGAAGACTATAAAACTTTGTTGCTCGACATCATAAAAAATAAAATAACGGGTAAAGCCTATAACGTTATTCGGTTCAGGACATTAGACACGTGGGAATTATTAAAGCTACAGCTCGAAGAGTTTTACATAGAAAAACGAACCATCGCACACCTACAGCTAGAGCTGACGACGAGCCGTCAGAAGGCAGGTGAGGATGTTAGGTCATACGCACAGAGAATCGAACGGGTTCTAGGGCCGTTGATTGACGCGCCGTTGATTTTACTGTGGTAAAAATCTCACTTCTGCATTGGGCATGAAATTACGTTTTGAAGATCGATACTTAGGATTGGCACATCTTTATTTTGCTTATCATGATCTTTTTCTTCCCCATTTTTATTTTTATTAAAACAATGTGCCTGGTTTTTTTCTTCCGTTTCTGACTTTATGTCCCCTTCTTGATCTTTCAGTACCCGATATTCTTCACAGGTGTCGTACTTGTCACGTTTGGGGACATGAAATTCCATGTTTAACTCGGTCATAAATATTTTTTGGTTATATATCTATGACCTCGTAGATATATTAAATATATAATATATCCTTAGTTTTAATCGGGTTTCATTCTTTATTGCACATTACTCAATATACAGACTATGCATCTTGGGCACATTTAGTGTACGTATATGGTTTCGAACCCTTTCTTCATGTTGCCACTTATTTTTCTCTTAACATGTCCTCCAACAACAACATATGGGCACCGATAACTCAACTGTTGAGTACCCTGAAACAGCACTAACTAACTTCCTCTTTGTTTATTTATTCATTAACTGAAGGTTTTTTATTTAAGTGATCACTTCTAGATGTTGCTTCAATAACAGACTTTTCCAACTCTTATATTAGTTGGGTTGCACATCTCTGGGCAGTTTCCACAGTCAATGATTGTGATTCATGTGCAAGGTGCTTTGTAGGTGGCTTCACCGTATCTACCGAGGGCAGACCTGAACTTGTAGCTGGTATTTCGAGCTCAGGATTGTTACTGTCCTCGCCAATTGATGCAGCTACTTGTCGAAATGTATTTAAATCGAAGTAGGGCCCCTGTGCCATTCTGTGATGGTTAACACCGCTTTTACTATTCCATACTTCTGAAAGCAAATTCTTTCGCTTTCTACAGATTTTGTTATGAATTTTGTGAACGGCTGACTTAACTATCACTCTCACTTGGGTCTCTAAGGCAGTTATAAACCTACCACACTACAAATGTAAGTTTTGACTTGAGTATAAGGTTCTTTAATATGTCAAACCACGTCTCAGCCAATGATTTGCTACTCCGATTCATGCTTTGAAGTTTGTCCGATGCATATTTGTACATAAAACCTGATCAAAGGGGGATGTATGGTAAACAAGGGCCACGCCCCGTGTAGTTTTAGGAAACGACATAAAGTGGCCTAACCACGCGGCTATATTTTCTGCGTCATGGCGTGGTCTTATTATATCCAGGATTGGAAGAACAGTCCCGTTCAAAACTATTACTCCCTCGTAATAATATATTTTACACTTATCTCCCAAAGGATTTTGCACCACCGCACCAGTTGCATCAAGGTGTAGCATAAGACCACCTTGCACCCTGCAGTATTTGCACATGACGACTTGCTTCTTTGGGTCAAGCACATAAAACCCGTCATTGGCATACTCCTCCACGCGAGCGGTTTTATTTGACACCAAAGAGGGGCTACTGTTTTCTTCCCCGGCTTGGTACTGTCATTTAACCCAATAAAGATTTTTAAACTTTGTACGCAGCGGGGAAATAAAAAGTTTTTGAGGGAGAAAATGAGCGTAGTTCGGGAAAGAAAACTTGTTTTTTTTTTAAAGTGGCGTTGCATTTTTACCACTCTGCAAATTAACTCAGCATTTTCAGGGGGAAGAGTTTTAGTAAAATTTCAATTCCCTCTCAAACAACAAAACGTTTGTCGTCAAGTTCTTTCAGTATCTTTTTATATGAGGCCCCTTTTTTTTTTTGAAAAACGCCCCCCTTTACTTTGTGTAGAATTTTTATTTTCTTGGCAGAAAGGGTGGGCCCGTTCTTTAAATTTTCGATCGGGAGGGTTTTAACTGCTTTCTACATGAGAAATATTTTTTTGTTTTGCGCTAAATTTCACACAAAACATAAATTCAAAAAAATTAAAGGGTTCTGTAAAAAAGCATGAAAAGGTGTTTAAGTTTGAAAAATTTTAAAAAGGGCGTTTTTCATGAGAAAAAATTTTTTAAATGCGTTTTTCATGAGAAAAAATTTTTTTTCGATTGCGCTAAAAACGTGGCAGTTCTTCGTTAGAGTTTTCAAAGGGCCCTCCAAAAAAATTTCATCGAAAATTGGGAATATCGGTTTAGCCGGAATGTTTTAAACGGGGGACACAAAAAAAATCAAAAAAAAAAAAGAAAAAAAAAAAAACATTCCAAAATTTTTTTCCCCCAGTGTAGTAAAAAGGGGAATTTTCCGTTTCGTTTCGCTACGCTCGCTACGCTAAATCCAAAAAAGTAAACAATCAAACCCCAATTTGTTTTTAAATGTCATTTTTAAAACCCACTTTTAACAGGGTTTTTTATTTTGCCGTGAAAATCGGGGGGGCCCCAAAAATTTTTGCATTGTTTGTTTAAGTTGTTTTTTAAAAAAAAATCCTTTATATCGGAAGGTGGGACAAATTTGGGCCCAAATTTCTGTGGTGTGCTTTTTTGCATGGTGTTTTTCCCCAATTTTTATGTTCTGCTTTTTTCTTTTCCCAAGAACCCAAAAAACCCCGGGAAAACACAACCTCCCCCCGGGGACGAGAAAGTGGGGAAGTAGGGGGTTTCGTACCTCCAGTAAAAGGGGAAGGGGCACACACTACACACTTGTTATTCTGTTGTGCGTTTTAACAAGACATTACCTAAACAAGCATGGAAAATTAAAAGCATGGGAAAACCCTTTTCCAGTCGGGACAAAACAGAAACCCCCTAAAATTTAAAAAAAACATTTAACAGCCCCAATGTGAGGACACAACACCCAAGACTGCTGAAAAAACCCACACGCAGAAAGTAACACGGGGCTAATCACCCGGACCAAACAAAAAACTAAAGGGGCTGTATGGAGGGAACCCAAAACGGGGCGAAATCCCGAGTTTAAACAAGCACTTGACTGAAAAGGGAAATAGGAATAAGAAGAAAAAAAAAAACTTTCAGTCGGACAGAAGGACATCCCCCGTAACGGTAACACCAAAAAAAACAAAACAATTCAGTCAAACAGAAGCCAACTGTTTGGTATGTGGGGGACCAAAACAAAAAAAGGGAACGAAGACAAAAAAAGGGCCCTCCCCGACAAGAAAAAACGGGACCGACTGCGAGGACGCCGCTACGCGGAAAAAAACTGTAGCCTGTGTAGAGGCAGTCAAAAGGTGCGGGGGGGGCGAGGGTCATACAAAGGGTTGCACGTGAATTTACATAAAAATTTTTAAAAAATCTTTTATGAGACACTGCATATGATCCCCAAAGGTTTAAAAAAATTTGGGTTTGCGAGCTATATTAAAAGGTAGTGGGGTTCATCGCGGCGATGTACATTTTTGCAGATAATGGTTTGCAGCAGGTTGTTTAGGATTATATTTGAGTCACAAAATGTGAGAAGAACGTTTATCGATTGGGTAAAAAAACCAGATTAGGGCCCAAATATTAGAGGAGGTTTTACATACCCCCAACTTTACGACTATAGCATACTAATAAAAAAGGTGGAACAAAAAACAGTAGGGGATCTATCTAAGAATGCAAATGACTGGGGTATGTAAAAAAAAAAAAAAAAATTAATTTAAAAAATATTACAGAGATACTTAACAAGTTATGGGGGAAATGCGCTGGGTTCGAAATGATTTTTAACTTTTTCTCCGACGGGCATCAAAGCTAATGTCCCCAATTTAAGAATAAGTGTTTCAGAATGATCTAAAGGTTTGATGCGCCTTGTGGGCAAATTTTGGTTTTTTTACCCCGATTTTTCCTCTCTAAAGTAACAAAAAGAATTCCCCTTTATTTTTTTTATTGGATATTTTTTAAAACGTCTAAATATTTATGCAATTTGGCAAATCGGAACAAAGGGGAGGGACTTTAAGGGGGGGGACGCGGGGGGAAAAGGGGGCGGACGGGCCCTGTGCGGTCAAAAAACCAGCCACAAGCGTACGGGGAGGGCGGGGGTTTTCCCCCAGTCGTGGTCGTCCCGTCTGTGTCATCATCTGTCCTGTTGTCATTGTCGTCGCCGTCGAGGAGGTGGTAAAAGGGGGAAGGGGGGAAAGTTCCCCACGGGGCCCCAGGTTGTCCCAAAAAATCTATTTTTAATAAGGCAATATTGTATCCCAAAAAATATAAAAATTTAATTTTCCAATGTAAGTGTTAATCAACCATGACCCCTGCCCCGAAAACAAAGTTACCTAAAAAATCAGAATTGATGCAACAGGGGGGGTTTGGTAGGTACGAGAATCGCCCGGGGTGGCTTCTCGAGTAGACATTTTTTTCTGTCCCATGGTCGGGTTTTGCAAAGGTAGTGATAAAACCCCCCCGGTTAAACACGACCTTTCCCCCTTTTCAAACCCAAAAAAAGGTTAAAAAAAAGAGTTAAGTGCCAACCCAAATTTGGGCATGCAAAAGGCATAGCGAAACGCAAAACACAAGCACAAGAAAAAAACGAATACACTTTTGGGTCATAGTGGTACCCCAAAAAAAGGGCTTTTTAAGGAAACCCCCCCAAACCTTTTCCCCTTTTTTCCCCCCCCCCGTGAATAATCCCCGTTTTTTTTAGAGTTTGGTTCGTCCCCACTATTGCCCCTTTTATTTGATTTTCGAAAATCGATAAGGGAATTTTTGGTTATCGACTATGAATTATCCCATTTTAATTATCGATCGATATATCGATTATGGGTGTGCACCCCTAGTTAAACAGACGAAAAAGGGTGACCCCCAGAAACGCCAGGTTGTTTTAAATTTAAGCATAGGTTTTTTCTTTATAGATTGCATCCCAAATTTTAAAAAAAAATATTTTTTTTGCAAAAAATCCATTCCATATTTTCTGACCTGGTTAAAAGATGCTTAGCCAAATCTAGGCCTAGACCCTAGGGAACTTTTGCTGGGCCCCATGGGGAAAAATAAATTGCAAAATTTTGTTTAAAAACATTTTAATCATATGGGGAATTTTATTTTTCACATTTAAGATCACAAAATCCAAACCTTTTTTAAAAACAAAAACCCAAAAGAAAGAAAAAAATTTTCGGAGGTCCATTTCCATTGTTTGTTTTTGGGCTGTTAAATTTTAAAAGCACCCCCTCAAAAAGCCACTGTTTTTGGGCTATTCAATCGCGGGAACCTAGCAGTTCCTCCCGTGCGGGGAAAAGGCTAGTCCGCCCCCTTTTCGAAACAAATCGATTAGGCCCCACATTCAATGTTTTCAATCGAAATTAGTCCACGCAGATTCAAATAAGTTATACCCCCAAAAATAAGCATATAAAACGTAGTAACATAATTCTGAAAAAAATTTTTGGCCGTTTTGCCCCCCAAAAATTTTCTTTAAAATCGGAAAAAATCTTTTAAACCCGGAAAGCCCGGGTTTTAAGTCAAAGTCCCTAGGATAGGTAGAATAGGAAAAAACAGTGGGAAAAAAGTTTTTAAATTGATAATGTTTTGTTAACATGTTGCAAGCAGTGGTCTTTAAATTAGTCAACCCTTGATTGTCTTTTCAGTTCTCCTAAGTCCTAACCAATCATCTTTTTTCCCACAAAAAAACCCTGCAAGTGAAAATTTCAAGTTTGTTTGGATTTTTAATGATTTTTTTTTTCCCCGCCTAGTTAGGAGCATTGTGCATTTGTTTTGTCTTCACTACAGAAAGTTTTTCTTTTTTCCGGGAATAGTGCTAATTTATCTGTCCCTTTTGTTTTTCAGTTTTTTTGGAAGCATAAAGTGCAAATTTTACCCCTTGGGTTTCCCAAAAACACAAAATAAATGGATCAACTCATCAAAGAGAACTCGGGGGAAATACTTTGTCAAAGATCTCCTCATTTTGAGTAAAAACCGGGTTAAGTGGGGGAGATTTTTTGGGACCCTAATTTCTTGCTGATTTTGGGTCACCCTTTTTACACTTTTTTTAAAAACCTAATATGCTAAAACCCCCTTATTTTGGGAGAAAGTTGATATTTCAAATGTTTTCTTTGATAAATATAACAAACGGCACAATATGGCCCACCTTAATCTCCACACATTAGGCAGCCTAATAAAAGGACTTTCACCCAAAAAGGACATTTTTTTAAAAAATCCCAAACTTTAAAAAGGTGTTGATTTTTTTTTTTTGGGAATAGTGGTGAGCCCAGGACTACGAGACAAAGTTTTAGGAGTGGCATGTGTCAATGACGGGGTTTAGGTATTAAGTTTCGTATGAAAAGAAAAGGACCATTACATTTAAACAAGTCTATGCACCACAAGTGGGATGAAAGTAAAGTACTGTTTTTATGCGAGTATGGGGCCTCGGGTATATTTGAAATTTTTCAAGTTCAAAAAGGGGGTGGGGCCATTATGTGAAGCAATTTGTCAATAGTTTTTAAATCCAAATTTTTCCCAAATTTCTGAGTGGCCCAAAAAAAAGGGGGGGCCCCTTTACTCGAGGGCGGCCTATAAGCGAGGAATCCCGGTAGAAAAAGACACAGGGAAAACGAGTTTTGAAAGTCGCTTTGAAGAAAAACTGGGGGAAGGCGATGAAAAGGGCCCGAGGGAAAAGGTCGACGGTAAAAGGGCGACGGAAAAAGCCCGACGGTGAAGTCGACGGAAAAGGTGACGGTGAAGGCGACGAAGAGGGCGTACGGGCGTAAGAGCTCGCGAAATTTTCAAAGGGCCAATCGTGCAAAGGCGAAGAAATTGTGCTGGGAAATGGGGGGCCTGGGCACGGCGATTTGGGGGACGTGGGGGTTTTGTTCGTCCCAACAGTTGAGGGTTGAAGGTGCTGGTAATTCAGAGGGAAAAACCTATCCTCAAACGCCGTAACTACCTTCCCGTAGAACTTGTAGAACGGGGTTTAAAGGAAATGGGGAAACCCTCAGTACTTGCGCTTTTTGGGAAAACCCAAATAGCATTGGCCAAAGTGTTTGGCCCCTTTGATTTTTCATAAAACACCCTTTTTAGTTCCACATGTCTTCCCTACGGGCTTGTAGTTGATCGGGGGAAGCCCGTCTGTTTTTTTGCGTAAAGGTGTAAAGATCACACATTAAACCCATGTCCCTTGTTCGCGAGCTAAGAGTCCTTCAATGTTGGCGGGGGTTTCTTTGTGTAGCCATGATGATGGGGTTTGTGGGAAACTGTATATTATTTTTTAGATTACTCACAGTTAGGTATCGAATCCGGAGTTATGGGGCCACGGAAAATTGACCATGTTAATCAGGTAAAGAAAGCAAAGGTGAAATCAAATAAGCTTTTATTTAAGTAGGTGTACGCGAATGGGTTGAAGGGGGAAATACATAGGTAAAGATATAGGTGATAAAAAACATGGGTGATAAGAAGACTTTGAAAGACATTAAAAAAAAAGGTGATTTGATTAAAGATGATAAAAAACAAGAACAAAAGAACCCGAAACCCAAAAAAAAAGAAAAAACAAAGGGGTTAAAATCACATTTTTGAAGACTCGATTAACAGATGGCAAAAATCAATGTAGGGACAGAATTTTGGGTTTTAACATGAAAGTCCCTTTGTTTGTAGAGGGAATTTTTGGTTTAAAAAAATGATGCCTTGATGGAAAAAAATTTTTAAGCATTTTGATCAGTAAAAAAGGGCATATCCTGATTCCCGAAAAGTTATAATTAATGTTGATCCCGTCCCCCTAGAAAAAACACTTAGATATGAAGCAGTTGCTCCAGTGTAGTAACCATTTGGATAGATTATTTTATACTCCGATCTTTTCAAAGACGCAGCTAGCTTACTGGCTTTACACTGGCCCTATATGCCGGACCTACGGGAAGGTATCATTTCCATGGACAGTGGGGGAGGTTTTTAAAAGGGGAAAGGGGAAAAATTTCCCCGGACGACGACCCAGAGATCGCCATTAGTTTGGGGGAAAAAAAACCCCCCAAATCAAAAAACCCAAAACCCAAACGAGAAGGTTTAAAGTTTTAAAAAAAATGTTTTAAAAGTTTATTGTCATGGTTTTTTTCGTAAAAAGGGGACGCTTAAAAGGGGACATTTGTTCATCATCGGGAAAACCTATCTTTGCGGTACCTGTAATTGATAGCTGGTTGGGATTTAAAGAACCAGACCGGACCGAATTGGGAAGACCGGGTTTCTGAGATGCTTTTTTATCTCTCTTGGAAAAAGTAAAAAAAGGGTGTGTATGATATGCACTATTACTAATTTTTCCCTTTAAAATTTTTTGGGATCAATGATTGTCCGCTGTCAATGGAAGTACGGGGGCCCATGCAATACATAAAAATTTTTTGTAACTCTCTTAATCTGTTTTCTTTTTGTTTCAGACTTTACATAACTGGAGGCAGTCAATTTCATTTTTATTAAAAGAGTGGGCCCAAACTGTACTAAAAGCATTGAAAAAAAACCACTCGGGGCCCTGAAAGGGCAGGACGGGAACAGGCAGAGCAAAACACAGAGATGCCGATTTTTTTTTTTGATTGTTTGGGGATTTTTGTTTAACGTTCAAAATTTTTCCCAAGATGGTAACGGGGACGAAGGGGGGGGAGGGAAGGGGATGACGCGGGGGGCCCAAGGGGGGGAAACAGGCCTGTGGGTCGGGCCACCCCCACAAGCGTATGCCGGCGGGGGCAAAATAAAGACAGCAAAAAACCCTTTCAGTCTAGACAGAAAAACCCCCTCCTGAAGTGAACAAACTTTAAAACAGAATGGGCGAGGACACAAAAAGCCAAGACTTGCTAAAAACAAACCCACCCAACTGTAAAAAGATGCTAACTCCCGTACTGTGGAGGCCCTGTAAAAAAGAAAACGAAGAGCTTGCCCCAAAACCGTCCACCTGAGAAAAGGGAACAACAAAACCCGACTGTGATGCGGGGCCCCGAGGCTCCCCTCTCGGGCTGTGTGCGGGGAAGTGCGGGTGAAATTTAAAAAAGGTGGGGGGGGCGGGGGTTATCGCCGTTTACACGTGAAGTGCATTGGGGTTTTTTTAAAATCCCCATTTATGTTAGCGGGCACTGGACGAAAGGGTGCGTAATTAATTGTTTTGGGTGATATTTATATGTGCATTAAGGTTTATCGAGACGATAGGGGACTGTTTGTTGTAGTGGATATTTTTTGTTTTTTGAGGGAAAATACTTTTAATAGGGCGCTTTACAGCCCCCCTCAACATTAAATTTTTCATTTCAAAATTTTTCTTTATTGCATACAGTTTTGTAAGCCCCCCCATGTAGATGTAGTAACTAGCTTTGCTTTGCGGTCAGAGTTTTCGTGGTGCTTTAAACTTTATTTACACTTGAAACCCTATCTTTTCACTTTTTTTGTTTAGGCGACTGTAAGACATACGTTCATAAAAAAACCCTCCCGAGGTAAGCTAGGGGATGTCACTATAGATTATTTCCCTTTTTGGACAATACCTGTTTTATACATTTCCCGGAAAAGATTTTGTTAATTTTTTTCCCCAAATTTTTTTTAGGGGATTCATTAGGGAAATTACGATTTCCCTTTTTGGGTAAATACCTGGTTATTTTCATTCGTATAAAATTTGTTCCAGCTACATAGGACCTTTTTGGACTTTTAAAATTCCTTCAGATGATGTGAAATTTTACGAGAGGGGGAGCCAGGCCCCCCTCGACTTTTGTTTTTTCACAGAAAGGTATTTCAGACCTACAGTTCGAGTCGAAATTTCCCATTTTTTTAAACAAAAATCTGTCTTCCAGGGAACTTGGGGATGCAAATCACGTAAATTAAAATAAAAACCAAAAAAACTATGCTTGTTTCATTAAAGCCAATAGGAAAAAAAGCTTTTTTTACGCTTTTGTCCGGCTCCCAAAAAAGGCATTGAAAGGGGTGGGCTCGAGGCTTTTACTAGAGGAACCGTTCTTAGAGAGAGTTCCTTTTTACAATTTCGTTTGTCTACCCCCTTGGTATCACACTGTGCTTTCAAAAATTTTATACTTACTTAGCTTTAAACCCTGGTAGTGATTTCCAAGTTATTCACCTGTATATAATCCCCAAAACCCCAAAAATTAAATTTTTTAACCCGGGGACGTTTAAAAAATAAAAATTTTTGGGGGGCAGCGGTGGGATGCCAAAAGTGTGATTGTGTTTAAAAATTCGCCGGGGCCTTTTGTGTCAAAAAATCCGCCCGCCAGCCTTTAGTGGTTCCCTGCAAAAATTTTCGACCTCAATCATCAGGCAGACAGGGGGGCCCGGGGAACAATCTATAGTAAGTGCAATAGTTTCAAAGAAATTGGGGGGTGGCCAGCAAAAGGGCCCTCTCTTAGATCCTTTTTTTGGACAATTAATCTTAAAAATTAAAAGCATTTCCTGAAAAAAAGTGACGAAATTCCGGGGTTTCGGGAAATTTCGGAAAATTTTCGAAGTTCCGAGTTTTTAGACGTAAAAAGAATTTGGGGAAGTTCCGATTTTGAGAAAAAAGTTTCCGAGTTTTTAGAAGTTTCGGGAATTTTAGAAGTTCCGAGTTTTGAGAAGAAGTTTTTGAGTTTTTAGAAGTTACGAATTGAGAAGTTCGAGTTTTTAGGGAAATTTCGAATTGCAGAAGTTACGAAAATTTTAGAAGTTAGAAAATTTGGGGGGTTTTCGAATTTTGGAGTTTTTTGAAGAGTACGAGCAAGCGTCCCAGGGGAAAAAAGGGGGGGTGCCCAAAAAAAAAAAAAAAAAACCCCCCAAAAACCGGGGGGAAAAAAACAAAAAAAATTAAAAAAAGGGGGGGGGGGGGGGGGGGTAGGGGGGGAAAAAAAAAAAAAAGGGGAAAAAAAAAATGCCCCAAAAACTGGCTTAAATTTGCGAAAAATTTTCGTAATTAAATTTCGAACAGAAAATTTAAAATAAAGTGAAAACGAAAAAATTTTTCTTTAACCCCCCGAAAATTTTAATTAAAAATTTCCCCCAAAAAAGGCGAAATTCCAAATTAAAAATTCTCGAGTAAAAATTTCAAAAAGTTTAAAAATAAAAAAAAAAACTTTAAATAAAACAAAACAAACTAAACGAAATTTTAATAATTTAAAATTTTGGAGGCCTTTTTGAAATTAAAAAACCAAAACCAAAAAGGGAAATTTAAAGGGGGGGTTTGGAGGGCCCCAGGGGAAACCGGGGGGGGGGTTGGAAACCCGGGGAACCCGGGGGGGAACCCAGTGAGCCCGAGCAAGATCGTCGGGCAGTAGCAGTTCATTCAAAGAGCATTTTGTCCCAAGACGTCATGGGTGGGGTTTACTCAATGTCAATTTATCCTTCCTTGCCCCAAATTCCCATTTATACTGATAGCCCCGGGGGTTCCCAAATTTTCGATAGCTCTAAAAAAAAATAGGGAAAAGGCGCCCCCTACTACTGGGCACCTAATATTTACATGGCGGTTAAGCTTATCCGTCATTCGTTTGGGGAAAACGTGAGGACTTTCAGAAAAATTTATAAGTAAACTGTGAGCCCAGCCTTGGGGTAAAACGGGGGAAAACTATAAAAATTTTTTTGCTCGACCTCATAAAAAAAAAAATAACGGGTAAAAGCCCCATAACGTTATTCGGGCAGGACATTGGGAAAATGGGAATTTTTAAAACTACAGCTCGAAAAGTTTTTTCCCTAGAAAAAAAAGAAAACCCCGCCCCAAAAATTTCCAAAAAAGAGTGACGGGGACCGTTTAGAAGGCAAAGGGGAGGATGTTAGGTCATACGCAAGGAACGAACGGGTTCTAGGGGGCCCTTGATTTACGCGCCGTTGATTTTCCCGTGGGAAAAACCACTTCGCATGGGCATGAAATTACGTTTTTTAAAACGATACTTAGGATTGGCAAATCTTTATTTTTCTTATCATGATCTTTTTTTTCCCCATTTTTATTTTTATTTTAAAAAAATGTGCTGGGTTTTTTTTTTCCGTTTTGGGCCCTTATGTCCCCCCTTTTTGATCTTTCAGTAAACCCCAATTCTTCACAGGTGTCGTTTGTCACGTTTTTGGGGACATGAAATTCCAAAGTTTAAAATCGGGCATAAATATTTTTTTGGGTATATATCTATGAACCCTGTAGATATATTTAAAAATATAATTATCCTTAGTTTAACGGGTTTCATTCTTTTTTTTCACATTACCCCAATATAAAGAAAATGCATCTTTGGGGACATTTTGTTTTACCCTATATGGTTTTTGAACCCCTTTTTTTTCATGTTTCCCCTTATTTTTTTTTCTTAACATGCCCCAACAACAAACTATGGGCACCGATAACTCAACTGTTGAGTACCCTAAAAAAGGGATAACTAAATTCCTTTTTTTTATTTTTCATTAACTGAAGGTTTTTTATTTTAAAGGAAACCTTCTAGGGTGTTTTCTCAATAAAAAGACTTTTCCAACTCTTTTTTAGTTGGTTGGGACATTCTGGGCAGTTTCCACAGTCAATGATTGTGATTCCTGTGAAAGGGGGTTGTAAAGGGGCTTCACCCTAAACTAACCGGGGGGGCAGCCCGAAATTTTTAGGGTTTTCGAGCTCAGGATTGGTTTCTGTCCTCGCCAATTTATGCACTATTGTTTGAAAAGGGATTTTAAAACGAAAGTAAAGGGGCCCCCGTGCCATTCGTGATGGTTAAAAACCGGGGGTTTTTTCATTTTCCCTACTTCTGGGAAAACAAAATTTTTTCGCTTTTACAGATTTTGTTTTGAATTTTGTGAAACGGCCCGACTTTTAAATATCACTCCACCCGGGTCTCTAAGGGGAGTTTTAAACCTAACCCCACTACAAATGTAAGTTTTTTACTTGAGTATTTTAAAATTTCTTTTAAAATGTCAAAACCCCGTCTCAGCCAATGATTTTTACTCCGATTAAAGCTTGAAGTTGTCCATGCATATTTGTACATAAAACCTGATCAAAGGGGGATGTATGGTAAACAAGGGCCCCGCCCCCCTTTTAGTTTTAGGAAACGACATTTAAAATGGCCTAAAACCCCGCGGCTATATTTTTTTGGTTTATGGGGGGTGGTCTTATTATATCCCGGTTGGAAGAAACATTCCCCTTTAAAAACTATTTCTCCCTCGTAATAATATATTTTACACTTATTTTCCCAAAGGATTTTTACCACCGCCCCCAGTTGCATCAAGGTGTAGAAAAAAGACCCCCTTGCAACCCCGCAAATATTTGCACATGGGCGACTTGCTTTTTGGGTCAAGCACATTTAAAAACCCCATTGGCATAATCCTCCACGCGAGCGTGTATATTTTTGACTTTTGGGGAATAATCACATTTAAAAACTTTCGGACATGTAAAATTAATAGTGTAAGAAACCTACTGTTTTCCCATCCCCGGTTGGTAATTCCCTTTAAGGGGGAGTTAAAAAAATTTTTTTTTTTTGGGCCCATTTTAAACCCAAATTTAAAAATGTTAAATGAAAAATATTTTCATTTTATGCAAAAGGCCAGCAAAAATTTTTTTTCTATTCCCGGTTGTCAATGTCCCAATTTTAAAAGAGTTTCTGCATTTTATTTTAAACCCAAAAAAAGTATTAAAAAGATAATATTTTTCCCTTTTATTGCACAGGCCAGCAAAGTTAGCCCAGAAAAAAGAAATTATTTTTTAAATACCCCTTGCCCCTTGTTGCTTTAGCCCAAAATCTTTTTAAAAAAATTGTGACAACGGTATTTCACCAAAGAGGGTTTAAAACCCCTTTTTTGTAGTATGTTTCAATATCAATCAGTGCTCTTTTAAAAAATAGCTTCCCTTATAATGAAGTGTTCAATGAAAAAAACCTTTAGTTGAATGTCCTCAAAAACATGGGCGAGAGAAGATTTTAAAAATAAAACCTAATTTTAAAAAAAATTTTTTTGAGAATCTGAGAACCTAACCCAAGTTTTTAAATACCTGAAATCAACACAAACTGTACAAAAGATTTAAAAAATAAAATGTCATTTTATAAGGGGAAAAACGGGCATGATAACCCCCGTGTTTTGTGCCCTTTAAAAACCCCAATAACCAAACCCAAATAAAAAAAATACAAAATCACATTTGGGGAAATTTTTGTTGCAGGGATTTTCAATTGACTTGCATATAACATTTGTGTTTTTTGATCAAAAGAACCACTAAATTTGGGAAATTGGCACAAAGGGGTTTGGAAATCGAAAACCGGTAATTTTATGGGCACTTTACTTTTTACCAAGATAGTTCTATCAGGATTAATAGGTCAGGGATGCAGCCCAAATAGTTTTTAAATTTTTTTCAAATAAAAAATACCCCATTATTTACGCTTCAAACCCACTACGGGGACTATTCTTCGAGTGCAAAAGTGTTTGTGCCTTTTCTCCCCAGACAATAGGCTTAAATCGGGAAGTTTTTCCTTTAGGGTAAATTTGCCGCTCAACTGGCCCTGGAGTAAAGTTTCCTGATCGCACCTCTGGACAATTTCGTGGTATTGAGGCAAATAATCCTTGTTGGCCGGGGTTCTTTTCCCGAGAACACGAGGACTCCTGCATGTAGATATTTATATGCTTGATTATCCCCAGCAGGTTTCTAAATTTACTTTTCTCCAACTCTAAAACGCTTTTGAAACTGGGAGGGAGTCCCCTTTACGTGCAGAAATCCGTTTGAAAGTCCCACTGTTTATGTCAAATTTTCCTTTTTCAGTAGTTGCAAGAAAAGTAGCATTTACCCACTCAAGCAATTTTAGAAAAATTGTGTAATAAATTTTTTCCAAAAAAAATTTTCTACAGGGAACTCTTTTTCCCACTTCCACAAAATTTAAGGGCACACAATGAAAACCCAAAAAAGATCAAAGAAGTTGCCCGGGGAAAAAGTGACGTTCATCATTTCATATGGCCGGGCTGGCCGTAAAAAGGGCTGTGTAGTGTTTCGTCCCATGTCCTTGGCAGGGGCAATCAATTTGTGATATTTTCATTATGATAAAAGAAGTTTTCCCAATTTTTTAATGGGTTTTCAGCTTTTTAGGCCCAAAATTGGGGTATTTTACATGCAGCCGTCTTTAAAATTTTTAAATTTTTTAATTTTTTCCCTTTTTTGGGAACGGGTTATAAACATTTTCTTCTTTGGGCCTTTAAATTCCCAAATCGACACCTTTTCGCGGTTTTTGGGCCCCTGAAAGGGAAGTTTCACTCCCCCGAACCAAGGGGGAGATCCAATCAATCTGGGGCGGGCGTCGGGGGAACCCCCCTTCCCCCTTTTAATACCTCCCCGCGGGCGGACAAAACAAACGGACGGATGATGACCAGACGGAGACGACCACGGGCGTGGGGGGGAAACCCCGCCCCCCCATATGCTTGTGGCGGGGTTTTGGGCCCGCACAGGCCTGTCCAACCCCCTTTTCCCCCCCGTAAACCCTTACCCTTACGCCCCCCTTTGTCTCGATTTTGCCAAGTTGCATTTTTAAAAATAAGACGGGAAACAATATCCAATCAAAATCTTTTCTACTTTATCTCGTGTATTTATTTTCCATGTCATTATCACCTTGTCATTTATTTTGATGTAGTTAGGGTCTTTTTTTTAAAAAGGTACTAAAAGGGGCTGTATAAGACTTAAAATAAATAAATAAATACATTAAATTTTTAAAAATTTAAAAAAAAAAACTATTACCGTAAAATATTCGTTTTTACAAGTCAAATTCTGGACTGAAAAATTTTCCCGTTTTCCCAAATATAGCTTGGGGAAATGTCCCTTCTAAACAAGAGGGAAAATTTGGGTTTTGGATTGGAGGGAAATGCTGGTGAAAATCTGCATTACTTCAATAGAGGGTTTCCCACCTCTATTTAAGTAATGTTTCCCATACCCCCTTCTGGTTTCATAATACGAACTAGTACGGGCACTAGTTTAGTCGCTTTTTAGTTGGATGCGTCAAAACATAATTGATACGAAAATTAGCCTTGTTAGTTTTCCCCTGCAAAACAAAACTCATTGCAAACGGGGGCGAGAACGTTTACAACAAAAAGCTTCTGACTTTTGGGCCCCGCACATGCCCAAAATTTTGGATTGTTAAAACTTTTTTAAAGATTTTCGGGGGGTGCAAATCCATTGATCTAAAAAAATTTTTGGGTTGTGCCCCCCCCCCTTTAAATGGTACGAAAAAAGTACCCTTTTTTCAGCTGCAAGGTTTCCCGTTGGCTTACCAGCAATTTTTTCTAGCAAAAAAAGACGTCACTTTCTTTCTGGGGGGCCTTTTGCAAAACAAGGGTTCCTTATGTTTTTTCTTGTCCAAAAGGTCAAAAATGTCCGAACGACCACCCTGAGGGATAGAAAAAAAAGAACTACAAAAAAGTGCATTTAAAATTTATCAAAAAATTTAAGGGGATTGTTTAAGAACGGAAAAATCCGGGGGCCCAGTTTTTGTCGGTTTTAAAACTACACTTACGTTTTGGGATTTTAAGAATGGGGCTTTTTTTCGCGGAGCTTTTTTGCGCGAAAACTGCAGGTGACTGACGCCGGGTGAGGGCAAAATGAGACATGAGGCCGGGCCACCCCCTTTTCCCCCCCCGGGCATCCCTTTTCCCTTACGTCCCTCCTTCGTCTGATTTGCCCAAATTTTTCATAAATAAAAAAGACGTTAAAACAATATCCAATCAAAAAACCCTTTTTTTACTTTTATTCTGTGTATCCCTTTTCCCTGTCCCTTAAACCAAAACCTTTTCATTTTTTTAGATGTAGTTTGGGTCTTTTTTTAAAATGGTACAAAGTGCTGTATAAGATTAATTTTAAAAAAATAAATAAATACATTAAATTTAAAAAATTTAAAAAAAAACTATTACAGACATATTTGGATACAAATCCCGTTCTGGGGGCGAAACATTCCTGGTTCAAGATAGCTTGGAAGTGTCCCTTCTACAACAAAGAGAGGAAAAAATTTGGAGTGATTGGGGGAAACTCGCTGGGGAACCCCTCGCATTTCTTCAATAGGTTTCCCACCTCTATTGAAAATAATGTTCCCATTTCCCTCTTCTGGTACATAATATCGAACAGTACGGGGACTAGTTTAGTCGCTTTTTAGTTGGATGCGTCAATCATAAATTTATACGAACTTTGCCTTGTTTTTTGTTTTTTCTGCAACAATACCATTGCAAACGGGGGGGAGAAAAGTTTACAAAAAATAGCTTTGACTTGGTCCGCGCACATGCAAATTTAGGATTTTACACTTTTTATTATTGCGAAGTTTCAGTCCCTTTATCTAAAAAATAGGTTGTGCGCAATTAAAGGGTTTCGCCCAAAAAAAACCTTTTTCAGCTTTCAAGGTTTCCCGTTCTGGTTACCAGCATTTTTTCTAGCAAAAAAAGACGGCCCCTTTTTTTTACTGGTGCATTTTGCAGACAAAGGGTTCCTTTGTTTTTTTTTGTCCAAATGGTCAACAATGTCCGAACGACCCCGTGAGGGGTAGGAAAAAAAAAAGAACTACAAAAAAGTGCATTTTAACTTTTCAACCCAAACAAAAATTGTTTAAGATACGGAAAGTCCCTTTCGAAATGTGTCGGTAAAAACTACACTTACGTTTTGGCATTTTTTAAGAAAAGGCCTTATTTGGTGAGCTTTCTGCGCCCAAACTGCAGGTGAATGACGCCGATGAGACAAATGGCTTTGACTTTTCAGCGCCCAAACCCCCTACAAGCCCCAAACTCTTCCACCCCCCCAAAACCCCCCCCACTCAAGCCGGGAAACAAGTTCAATGCAGCAACAAAATGTAGCCCCGAGAGAGTTGTTTTTTTTTAAATTTATATTAAAAATTTTTTTGTAAATTTAAATAGTGATTGGGTTTTTTTTGAAAAAAAAAAAATTGAGAATATATATATATATTGAGTAGAAAATTTGAAAAAAAAAATATTCTTGTTTCTAAAAAGAGCCAGGTTTTTAAAACCATTCACTATATTTTGACTGGGTTTGCAATTTTGGGAAAAAAGAAAAAAAAGCAGGCGAAAAGCCTTTAAATTTTGGGAATTTTTGTCCCTCCTTCCAAGGGAAGCAGTACAAAAATTTTTGTTAAAAAGTCCCCACAGGAAAATTTTTTTTTTGCCTTTTGTCATAAAAAACCTAAAAGGGGGTTTAGTAACATGTTTGGGTTAATTTGGGCACTTTTTCATTAGATGGCTTTCATTTCCCCCAAGTAATGCTTCTGCGCCGCGAAAGAAATGATAGGCGATTTTTTATCTCGGGGTTTTTTGGTTATAACCGCAAATTCAACCTTTTCTAAAAAGAGCAGATTATCAAATTTTTAAAAATTCATTTTACCTAAATTTTTTCCGGGTTGCCCCCCAAAGATCGTTCAGGGTTACACCCTTCCGGTTATAGGGGATGACAAGTTTTGAAAGAATCATACAATTCATGTCTAAAAGGTGCCCCCAGTTTTTAAAAAATCAAGTAAAGTCAGTAAACATACTTGCACTAGACGCAATAAAGCACATTCCAGCTGGTACAGATTCCTGTTTTCGCAGGGTACACTTGAAATCCTGATGTATTGTGGAGGTTTGATAAAATGTGCAGAACTATTAAAAATCATGTACTTTTTTTAAAATTATTATTTTTCTCAAAATTAAATACATAAATAATAAAATAGGCAGACTTTATTATGCTCTTCCAAGGATTTGTTGGTAAAAGTTGCTAAAAAGTTGCTTTTGCAAGGATTTATTAATAAAAGTTGCTAAAAAGAAGCTTAAAACATAGTTACTGAATAGTGAACGTCCATCATTGATACTGGTTCAAATAAACAAATGTGCAGCCTGCCATCTATAAACTCTTGCTCTGGCAGGCTATTTCTTTATGCACCCTGTATTATTTATCATCAATATAAAAATTATTTACGTATCTGTAAATATAAACTTAGTTTGAAATTATTTGAAATATTTCAAACCAAATGGCTTGAAATATTTCACTTTGAAACATTTTAAATGAATTATCTCAATTGAAATATTTCAAACTTTGATCACTATCGTAGAATATTAATTACGTAGTATCTTTTAGGCAGCCTGCAAATCATTGAATAAAGGGGAAAAAATCATAACAAATGGAAACCCTGACCTGTGTTGGATTTATTTATTGTAGACTGTTAGTTGATGTTAGTTTTTTGATTTAGTTAACATGCATAGTAAGCCCATAACCTCCCCAAGGTCTCAATAACCTGGGTTTTTTAAAAACGGGGAAAGGAAAAACCATCGGGGTTTGTTTGTAGGGAGTTTGAGTAAAACCATAGCTTCAAAAATTTAAAAAAAGCTTTTTTGTTCAAGTGTCCAGAAAATACCGCAAAAAATCACCATGAAAGTTTTTTCAAATTCTGTGGAAAGTGGTTTTTATTTAAAAAAATATATTGCTTGAAAAATTTTTGATTTCTCGATAACGACCTTTTTTATTATTTATTGAACCAGGGACATGTACAGGGTACCTACGGATATACTACATATGTCAAACCCGTTATTTTTCAAAAATAAAAAATAACAGATGAAAATAAAAATAACAATTAAAGAAAAAAATCAAATTCAAAAGAATAAAATAAAAATTATAAATTTCAATAGGAAAAAACCTAAGTGGGGGGGATTTAGGAAATTCGTCAGAGAATAAAAGTTTTTTCTAGCAAAAACTTCTTAAGGTAAAACTGAATGATTTGGAATTTTTGATATCATTGAGATTTTTGTAGAAAATGCGGAAAAGGAACTGTGGCTATTTTAAAAAAATGAATTCCAAACGAGGGGAGAAAAATTGGCTACATTTTTTGTTTGTGACTGTGAGGGGTAAAATTGGTGGGGAAAAGCTGGGGTTGGAGGGACAAAAGTTGCAGCTGTTTGAATTAGATTTTAAAGTTAGGGTAAAATACGTAATTTGGGAAGTTGTCCTGCAAGATGTCCGCCTAGAGACCCCCACGATTATTTTTGCAGCTTTTTTTTGAATGATAAAATTCGTTGAGCAGTCTTGCAACACATTCTTTTTGTGAATTTTTATAACTAAAGTGTCGGCGACGACGGCTCGCAAGGTCGCTTGTGTTCGAAACGGGCGGGACTGATTGCAAGATGTCGGCAATTTCAAAGTTGTTACAAATCAAACAATCCCGATTCACTCCTAGGGTTTGAAATTTTCCGGGAAAAAATTGAATCGGGGAAAAAAAAAACGGATTTTTCCCTTTTTTTCCCAAAAAAAAAAATTGGGAAAAAAATTTGAAATTTCTTCACTTTTCTAAAGTTTACTATTCAGTTTGATTATTGGCATTTTTATGGTGGGCCCAAAAATTATAAATAATGATTTATTGTTTGTTTTTTATTGGTTACCTATATTGATGTTTATAAAGATAGCCTACTATAAGGGTAGACAGAAATACTAGCTTTTTTCCAAAATCCTTGAAATTAAGATTACTATTTATGCCGGGGGCCCGTTGCCTTCTGGGCCCCTTTCCCTCATCCCCCTTTATTCAAAGTCGCTACTCCCGTATTGTAGTCAACTACCAGACCTGCTTCGTTCGTCGTCACGATAGCCTCACTACATATTTCATAATTACTCAAAACCCAAATTAATTACACTCCAAAAAGGGGCACATGCGCCTTGTATCAACTCGTTTTGAAAAAGTCAATGGGAACCCTAAGGGGCGTTGCTGGTTCTCCCCGGTTCACGTGGAAAGGGCGTTTAACCCGCGCTAAATGTTTCGTTAGCGATAGCGCAAAACCCCGACCACGGACGGAATTAATTCATACTGTAAGAAATTTAAATCTTTCCTCTTTTGCGTGGATATACAAACTTGCTCTATCACAAATATTAAGCTTTGTTTGAGTTGAAGTGAACTCTACATTTACACTTTTCCCAAAACCTTCCAAATGCCATGAAAAAGCACTTTTAAAACATTTTGTCCTGGATCTGCATAACATTTGGTACCCACTTGCTTGTGGCTATGTGAGGCCCACGGGTTTACTAGATATACATTACTAATAAAAATTCTTTAATGTCCCAAACAAAATTTGAAGGAAGACTTTTAAAACCTGACAGGCGCGTGGTATGCGAGGACCACACTGCACACAAGTCTGCGTCCGCTTGGGTTTTTGCCGCTCATCAGAGTACTTTTTGCGCCCGCGCGCAAACATGGGTCCATTTAAATCAAATAGTTTAAATTTTAGGAAGCGTCCGAGCAAAGGAGAATCCCCATCATTTTTCTTTAAAAAATTAGCAACTGTGGTTTTGTTTAGATTTCTTTTGCGCGAGTAAAAAAGATACGCGAGTTACTTTTCGTACCATGTAATTCTTATGGGCGCTGAGCCAGAGAGAACCAATTTCCTTCCGCCTTCAAACTTAGGTTCCCTATAAACCTTGCGTGCAGCTTCGATAGACCTCGCCCCCCCGCCCCTTTTGACTTTACCTGCACGCTCCAGCAGGAGCTCGCCTCGCCGGTCGGGTGGCTTGTCCTAGGGGACGTTTTTTGTACGCGCTTTCGTTCGGTCTCTTTGGGACCTCCACAGCACTGGAGTTGTTCTGTTGTGCTGATATGTTTTTTGTTAAGTCTTTGTTTTGGCCCTCTTTCTCATTCATCTTTTTTGTTTAATGTTTGTTCACTTCAGGAGGTTTCTGTCTGTCCTGATGGAAGGTTTTCTTTTGTCTCATTATTCTGCCCCTCTTTTCAGGGAAGCGCCTCATCTTGTATTGGCCCCGTTTTTCCTTCCGTAAAACCCCAGGATTGATGCTCAAAAAGGTTTTTGGTTCAGGTTCACTGTGTGGTAGATACTTTACACACAACAAGGGTGCTCTCCTCACAGTACAGGAGTTAGTTTTGCGCTTAGCGTTGCTGTGTAGGTGTTTGATCAAGTCTGTGCCCCGTTTCATTCATTTTTTTTTTTTAGTTTGTTCACTTCGGGAGGGGGGTTTTTTGTGTTCTGCCAACTAGAAGGTTTTTTTCTCTCTTTTTTAGTCCTGTTTGGGTAGAGCGGCTCGTCATTCAGTGTTGTGTCCGTCTTTCCCGCCCGTGCACCTGAAGTTGAAGTTCAGAAAGTGTGTTCAGTCCAGTTTATTAGATCCGTTTGGGGTTTTTTGTATGTTCAAGGGGTTTTTTTTGTTTGTTGTTGTTCTTTTCAATGAGAGAAAAGGGCTTGCCACGGTTTATTGTGTGTTTTTTAGCTTTTAGTTTTGCTCTTGTTTTGGGCCTCCACAGTACATAGTTTTGGCTTCGTTTCGTGAAGGGTTTCAGTTAACGTTGTTATTTTTTAAAGGGTTTTCCCCCCGTAAAAAAAAAAACATATAACATTGTCAATATTAAGTATTTCTTGCACTAACGTGCAAAAATCGTATGACCTCGCCCCCCGCACCTTTTTAGGGGCACTTTACACCCCAAATTCACTCGCAAGTCGCAGCATAGTTCCCCCTCGCAGCGGTCGTTGTTCTTATCGCGGGGCGGACTTTTTGACTCCGTTTCCCCTATGTTTTGCCTTGCCCCCAGTACATAGAGATTGCTTCTGTTTATGCAAAAATGTGTTTTTGTTTTGTAAATGTTTGCTTTTTTGTTTTTGGGTTTGTTCTACATAGGTGCGTTCTGTCCAGAGGGTTTGTTAATTCGCTTTTTGGTCTTTCTTCTGGAATCTAGTTTTTTTTTAATTTTTTAATAAATTATTGGGTTTTACTACATTATTGTAATATTCCCACTTAACTTTTTTGCTGTATCTGCTTCTATGAATAGATTTATTTTGTTGTCCCCCTTTGAAAATCAGTTTTTAACTGAAATGTAGACGAATAAATAAAGACGGGAAAGGGCATTTTTTTGCATGGACCCTTTGGAGACAGGGGCACAGCTGAGATTTTTTTGTCAGTCTCTATTTGATTTCTTTTCTTTTCCCAAATGCACCCTTTGTTTGCAAACTCTATTTTTTCCTTTTTTATGTCATAAATTTCCCCCTGGTTTAATCTTGCAACTTAGTTTTAAACCCTCTGTTTATTGATGATGATTGGTGTTGGTTTCTAAAATCGGGCGAAATTTACTTTTTGTCTGGTAGATCTGTCAAACTAAAGTTCAACAGACGTATTGCTAAAATAGAAAACACTAAAGCTTAAACAAAAGTTTAAAATCCTTTCAAACAGTGCATTTGATTTTAGCATATAGTGATAGCATCCCCTAGTTGTGTATTGTTCTTCAATATTTTAGTATCGTCACGATAAACCCCCCTACACACAAAAAACACCCACCAAAAATTATTTAAAACCAGAAGTTTATGGTAGTCCCATTTTATTTTAAAAAAACCTCAATGCACTTTACTTGCATCTCGAATGACCTGCCGCCCCGCACCTTTAAACGCCACCTTTACAGTAGCACAGCCTTGAGCGGGAGCTGCCTCGCCTCGTAGTCGGTCGGTATTCTTGTCGTTGGGGGACGTTTTGTCAGTCACGTTCTGGGGACAGTGTAGATGAGTGACACAGGGAACCTTTGTTTAAAACGTTTTTTTTAATGGTTTTAAAACTCCGGATTTTGTCTGTTCGTCCAGACTAAAGGTTTGTTCGCTTTTAATTTTAGCCTGCTTTCAGGGAACATTCTTTTATTCAGTATTTTGCTCCGTCTGTTCTGTCCATACTGCCTGGGGGGGTGATTTTTCAAAAAGTGTGAGGTTGTTTTTCATGTGTGATGGAGCCCCAAAGTCCAACTCGAACCCTTCTCGTGGTTTGGCCCGTGCTTAAGGGAGTTTTACCCGAAATAGGCAGCTCTGGGCGTCATTGGGGAACTTTTCCCTTCCCCTTTGACACCCCCCGCGGCGACGAAAATGACAACACGGAGGGATATGACAAGAAGGGAGACGACCAGGACGGGGGGGGAACCCCCTCCCCCTCCCCATATTTTTGGGGTGGTTCTGACCACACGGCCTGTCCCCCCCGGCCCCCCTTACGTCCCTCCCTTCGTCTCGATTCCCTATTTGCATAAATATGAGCTTAACAATATCCAATATATATACGAGTAAATTTTGTACGTCCTAAAGTTTCATTCCCTCTGTGGGAAACATATTCATGGGAATGAGGTGATATTTTTGTTCATCTCAGCCGAACATCCTCGTGGCTGTGTCTTTTATGGGTGGGGTGGCACGTGGTGGAGGGGGGTGTTTTCCCCCCTGGTTGGAGAGGGTGCGTCAACACTTGTTGTGTCGTGTTTGTAGCTGGGGTTGTTTTTTCTGTACCCAATAGCCTTTAAAAGTGTATATGCGATCCCCAACGCCATACGCTTGGCTCGGGAGAATGGGTTGGTGATTCCGGCAACACACGCCTCGCAAACCTACACATAGCGCTACGTTTCATCCATCGTATAGTGAAGGTACGCCCAGCAATACTTATGTTTTGAGTTGTTGGATGGGACATCATCGAGGGGAAGAAGACTAAACCGGGTTATGAATGCACGATTTTCTATTCCCAGCATCCTAGATAACGCAAGGGACTCTCTGGAGTATTATAGAGAGTTCATTGTAAGTTGTAACATTCTTGAACTGATAATTTTGGCCACTGACATCACAAAATGGTTCCACACGGACTTGCGGGAAAGATTAAATTTTTTCGACTGGAAAAATTGTAGGGTTCATGGAAAATTTATACTTTTCATCATTCAGCAAAAATAACCACGGGAGCTTTGTACGAGCCCTATTCCCAGTCTTTTTTGCGAATCTGCAAAACCATCTCTTCCCCCAAAGAAAGTATTTTAAATGCTTAAATTTACATCGCCTCTTAAATCTCCTAAAAAACCCAGCCTTAAAACGTTTCGCCCCTCCTTTTCAAAATGGGTATGAAGTTCCCCGAAGGTCTCGAGACCGGTGGGCACCGTTTCCTGGAACTACAAAGGGCCCTTAAACTTTATATTTCCCCCAGTTTTTATAAATCAAATGGGGCAATCCCCTTGGACACTTAAAAAACCATCTGCATAACCATTTAAAAAAATAAAAAAAAAAGGCCACCACATCAAACAAACAATATCAAGCACTATTAAACAAAATCCGATACAATACAAAGATTTCAGAAAAATTTTTTTCAGCGGTTCAAAAAAAACAATTCAGTCGGGGTCTGCCTTTACAACGGAAAGCAACAATTCAACTTTTTAAATCCATTCACAAAAAGCGTTTACAATGCAAACTGTTTGCAAATTTTACAAAACCTCCTGTTTGCTCTTGATAGTAAGGCTCCCAAAATTTTTGGTGCACGGATTCTTTTCAAGAGCTATTTTTCCAAAATTTTCACACACCCCATTTTAGTAAAATACACCTAATATTGTCGTAAAAAACAATAGTTTTTGGGGTGCCGGGCATTTGGTATTTTAGGAAAAGATTCGCTGACCAAAGGCCAAAGAAAGGAACAAAACACATGTTGATTGCCCTTGAGTTTTAACGCCTGATCTAAATGCATTCTTAAAAGCAAACTTAAAGAAAAGTGGGCGAAAAATGGCATATCATGCAAAATAATAAGCTTCGTGAAATAAAAGACGATGTAACACCCCGGGTTTTTTTCAAAGGGGCCCCTTCTCGACACGAAGAGGTTGTTTGACCCCCTTTCGAATTGGACCCACTCCACTCGATACCTTTTTAAAAGGCGAAGTGAGCAGTGTTGACGAGGGGGAAAGATTTTAAAATAAAAAACCCAATTTAAAAGAAATTTTTTTATGAACAGAGAATAACCAATGTTTTTAAATATCTGAAATCAACAAAGGTATAAAAGAAATTTAAAAAAAAAGCACACACTCCCCAAAAGAGAAAGGGCACTAATAACCTTAGTGTTGTAGCCCTTAAAACCCCTATAACTAACTAACTACCACAAAAAAATGGCCCAAGGTAAATTACTTTTTTTTCTTAGGGGCATCGATATTCTATCGCCACATTTTACAAACAACTGATATGTGCGTACGTTTTCAGGAAACGCCTCCCTCCCCCCTCATCGTGCGCGCACCACCGAGCAGTGTCATAGAAACTTGTACATTCACTCCATCAACCATCATCTCAAAGGGAACACATCTTCATAATGATTTTTTTTAGATTTATATTGGGGGGTTTCAGCTGCAAACCATTCGGATTAGGTTTTTGTACCGTTTTACAAAAAAATTTCGTACACCAATGTTTTTTTCGAAAACTATTTTTCTATATCCAAATTAAGTAAAGGTGTTAGAAACTAGTCCCCAAAAAAATTTTCCAAAAATTTAATTTTTAATTGTTTGAATTACCTTTTTTCCAAAAATTAAATCTAATTTCCAAAAAGTGGGTATATCCCCCCCAAAAAAATTTTTAATTTTTTTTGTTATTTTTTTAAAGACCTTCTTTATTCAGCAAACTTTTCGACATGTTTCTTCGACTTTCAAATTACGGGCCCGGGTGGTACAAGACCTTAAAGGGAAAAGAAAGAAAGCTGCATTTTTCAGTACTGTCTTGGGGGATTGTTGGAAAAAAGGAAATTCTTCTGAAAATCCATAGCAATACACAAAAATTTATTTTTTTTTTCCCTTTTTTTTGCAGTCATTTCCCAGCATAAAAAGTGTTTGCTTTAAGGTGTACTTTGTTTTTAAATGTTATTTCCTTTATTTTCCTTTTTTAACTTTCAAAAGATCTTTCTCCATTGGTGCCCGATATTTTTAATTTTGAGTGATTTTTTTACGCAAGAAAAAAAAAATACAAGAACTACAGGTGTCTGGCGAGGATACCCCCAAAGAGATGTAAAAGTTCGCCAAAAAATCAGTCGATATTTCATACGATACCTTGTAATCTCTTCGAAATAGCGTGCAATTTCTTGACGTTCTTCTTCAGGCAAGTATATGCAAAATATCTTCAAACTATGAACTGCGTCCTTTAAGGGTCCGTTGGGTTTTGACTTTCGTTCGTCTCTTCAGACAACCTTGAGGTCTATTTTTTGTGTTTTCCTAGATCATCGACTGGTGCCTAGCCAGAGTGAGATAATGCTTTTATGGTTTGAATCATCATTGGGTTTCACCCGAGTGAAGCAAATGCTTTTCTACATTACGGTATTTCAATCATGTCTTATCTCTTTTCACCATCAATGAAAAACAAACGTAACCGCTTTGCAAACACATTTTCACCTTGCCGATGGGGTTATAAGATGATTACGGGTTTACTCCTTTTCACTTTTCGCGCGCATTTTACTATTAGAACCATCGGGATTGTGTTACGTCGTCTTTTTTGTGGGGGTTTGGGTGTTTAGATGGGGTAGAGACTTAGTTTCAGAGTTGGATGATATAGTTCCGTTGCTTTAAGGGGGAAAACTATGCCCAGGATTTAGTTTTTTTCTTTTCATTTTTGGGGCCCCAAACATTTTTTGAGGAGCTGGGGCCCCATATATTTTTTTGTCGAGTGCTCTAGTTTGCTCCCGTTTTTTGGAAAGATTTTCTAGTACCCCTCTGCGTTTCCTTTGCCCACTTGCTGACTCAAACCTTGTAATTTGTGTATGGGCTTTAGCCAGTTTTCGCGGTGGGGGGGGGGGGGGGGGGGGGGGGGTTTTTTTATCTTTAATTAGGTGGCTGGAGATATTCTTGTCCCATTGACGCATTTTTTTTGCGGTGTTTTTTCAGTGTTTGTTTTGCAGTGGCGAGGAATGGCCAAAAGCCCCGGCTTTTAAAAAAATTGGGTAGGGGGCCCGGGCTGCTTAAATTTTTTCAACAGATTTATGGTTTTAATTTAGTGATTTTCTTAATTTTTTGGTTTGTTCGGTCTTTAAACCCAAAAAACGGGAGCAACGTTTTCCGCCCCTTTTCTTTTTATTTGAAATTCTTTGTAAGTAAAGTCAGTTATAAGCCTCTGATAAACCCATTTGGTAGCTGTTTCGTTTAAAAACGGTGAAAGTGCGATACTCAAAGTTATTTTGTTTTAGAATTGAGGGGGCGCACTGTAATCTTTTGATACAGAGTCTGGGGAAAAAGGAGGGGCGCCCGAAGGGGAAGTGTGTTTTTTAAGGGGGTTTTTGGGGGGGGGGTTTTTTGTTGCCGGGGGCCTTCAAAATTAATAATTTTCCCCGGGTTTTTTGGGTGGGGGAGTTTCACCCCTAAACAATCGGCCTTCTCGCGGGGCCCCCCCCTTTTGGGGTCCTCCCGACGGGCAGCGGGGCCCCGGGGGGATTGAACAGACGGAGACGACCACACGGGGGGGAACCCCTGCCCTCCCCATAGCTTGTGGCTGGTTCTGACCAGCACAGGCCTGTCCAAACCCCTTTTCCCCCCGCGTCCCCCTTTCGTCCCTCCCCTTGTCTCGATTACCAAGTTGCATAAATGGAAAAGTAAAGCAAAATCCAAACAAATTCCTGGGTCCCATTTCCCTCGACCCAATTTTTGTCTACTTTAATGTTTGTTCTTCTTATTACGCCCGGGACCCCGTTTAGGGGGGGCCAAGGGGGTGTTTTATTTTATATCGGAACGTGGGTTTTTGGTTTGTAGTACAACATTTTTTCCCTCTTTCCTTTTTGTCTTACTTTCGAAAGTCAGGGTCCTTGGGCTGCGAAAGGAAGTCGCGGGGTTGGGAGCGAGCCCCGGGGGAGTCATCGAAGAGTGCGTCGTTTTTTAATTTTTTCTCAGGGACTAGGTGAGGGGCGTCTTCTCCGTGTCCTTGCAGACTTGTTTCTGAAATCAGGTCATATTAATATTGCGAGTTTTTTCTATTGCCAATTCAATGTCAAAAATGAGCAGGCAAAAGCGGTCTTTTGAGCGCAATAGACCTAGTCACGATTTTGGGGATCCCGAAGATCCCACCACAAGGGTTCACCACAACGTTGGGATTTAGAGAGTGGTCATTTCGGTGTAGGTGGGGTATATCATTACGGGAGAACCTTCTTGCTTGGGGTTTTTTTCCCTTCCCACTTTTTAACTTTTTTACCTTTTTTTTTTTTTTATTAAAAATTTAACACTGTCCAGGTTATTTTTTCTTTACATGGGAAAAAATTTCTTTTTTAAAACCCCTTTCAAGTTATTTACGAAACAAACCTTTTTTAAAAATTAAAAAACCCCTTCATTAAAGAAACACAACAAAAAGAACCCTTTTGGGATTTCAATTAAAAAATACATAGAGGCCACACAAACAAAAATAAAAAAGTTGAAGTTAAAAAAATCCGTTGGGCCCACAATATATAAATTTAAACCCAACTTGTTGGCACCAACCAACTGAAAAAACTCTTCCAGCCCATTAATCCCCTATTAAAAATTTTAGAGTCAAAAAAAAGAAACTACTAGTTACCATATTTTCACACACCAACATATTGTATTACAGACGATCGCTCAAAAAACTGCGGTTGACATGGACCCTTTTGCGCACTTGTGCTTAGGAAAAGATTTTCCAGTTGTTGCTCCAAGAAAATCTCCTGTGAGGGAAAACTCTCCGCAAGTCCGCCTTTAACTGCCACAGTGACCCCCCTGATTTGACCCGGTATGGTCGCGGTTTGTAGACGTTTTTGTCCCTCGCCTCAAGCCTTCGACCCCCTCTTTTCCACCGAATGGTGACCCCACGGAGCGTCGTCTGCTTCTTTTGCCATCCAAAGCATCAAAACTGATCGTTTCGAAGCCTGTTTCTTTGCTGGTGTTCTTTCATTGCTAGAAATTTCATTTCATTAATAGTAGGTATAAATATTTTTTTATTTTTTTTATGTTAAAATTTAAATTTTAAATATAAATCTGCAAGCCTTGAACCTTACCAGGTGGGGGAAAACATTCCCCAACCAGCTTTCAAATTTTTAGAATGAATAAAGCTCTTGCTTCTGGCACTTTTGCTGTGGATTTCATTTTGACGTCTGAGTCATCTGTTTTTTCAGCAAATTATCCTGTTGACAAAGATGCAGGTTAGACCATGTGAAAACACCCCCAGCAAAAATAAATAACATTTTGAAACAAATTAAATCCCACTTGTTTTTTTTTTTAGGGGCCCACATGAAACCAAGGTAAACCCTTTTATGATGCATCATCTAGAAACAAACACCAATTGATTGAGATTTGCTGGGTCTACGTTTAAACAGGGGGTGTAGTAACAACTGAACCTGAGGCGCTTTCGTTTATCCGCCAAAATAACCCGTCCCATCAGTTATTCACGGGGTTTTTACTCATAGGTTAGCATTTCAAACCCAAAAATAATAATAACAATAGGAAAACATGTGTGTAATAATCAAAGAATTTTTTTAAAAAAAAAAAAAACCCGTAAAATTTCGATTTTCATGAGAAAAATTTTTTCAAATTTCGCTCAAATTTCGCACGAATATCTTAAATTTATGAAATTAGGTTCTGTAAAAAAATCAAACAACGGTTAAAGTGTAGGTGTTAAGTCGAAAAAAGTTTTTAAAAATCGAAAAAAATCGTAAAAATGCGGTTTTTTTGAAAAAAAATTTTTCCCGATTGCGCCAAAAAAATGGGGAGTTCGAATTTAGAGATTTCGAAGGCCTCCTGAAATTTCTCGCAATCGGTTTCGGGTTTTTCCGGAATCGGTAAAAACAGACAAAATACAGAAAAAAAGAAAGAAAAAAGAAAAAAAAAAAAATTCCCCGGGTTTTTTCTCATGTAAGTGAAATGGGGAAACTTCGCTTTGCTCGCTACGCCACCAAAATTGTTAAAAAACATTTTTGGGCATCGGTGTATCGTCTAGACCAGGGCCCTTCGCTGTTGGTTTTATCATTGCCGTCAATAGGGCCCGTCGCAAACCATACTTGGGGGGTTTAAAGTATTGTAAATTTTTTTCAAGCAGGGGCAAATTTCCCAAGTGTGACACAAATTGACGTTGTCTGCACTCCAAATCCGCTTAGTTATCCCCATGAGAAAACTGTTCTCTTTCGACCACAGCGACCAACATATTACATTTAGGAATAAAGTGCCACAAAGTTAACGCCCCCCCCCCCCCCCCAAACCGACCTTCCACATCCCTGGCTGGGTTTTGACCAGCATTGGATTTTTTTTACCCCTTATCCCTTGATAGGTGGCCCCTTAATATACCTAACGGGTTTACCGCCCTAAATGGAACAAATGTTATCCAAAAAAAAATTAACACTAACTTCCCCAAAAAAAAGTCACATCAGAACACATTATTTTTATTTATTCAAATAAATTTTAATTTCCTTTTTTTTTCCCCTTCCTCTAATTTTTTTAATTTTTATTAAATTTTGGAAACAATTTTTTATTTTTTTTATTTATTTATTTTTTAACGTCTACCTATTTAGTTAAAAAACTGATTTACAAAGGAGGCAACAAATAAATCTAATACTAATGCAGACACAACAATGAACTACATTTAAGTAAATATTTGAAATAGTAATATTACAACAATGCATTAAATACTCAACAAATTTGATAACAATAAAAAGGATATTAAATGCAATTTATGATGAATCGAATATATAAAAAAGGGGGTGGGGAAAAAAGAAAAAAAAAAAAAAAGAAAAAGAAAATAAAAGAAAAAAGAAAAAAGGAAAGGAAAAAAAAAAAAAGAAAAAAAAGAAAGAAAGAAAGAAAAAAGAAAAAAAAAAACATTAAAAAAGAAAAACGAAAAGAAAAAACTGATTTATTAGACGATCCCACTCAAACGAATATGAGGTTTGCCAAAAATCAGGAACAGCAAATCAGGGGAGTAACCATCTTTCGCGGAAGAAACCACCGAACGCGAATCTTCATTCTTGTGGTTCAACCATCATTCTTATGTTCAAATCTTGATAACAATTTAGTACAAAAGATCTTGACTTAATATATAATTATATCAGATATATAATTATTTAAAATTGTTCAAGTCAAAAACTGATCACAGCAATGATACAGGACCTAACTCAAGTTGCAAGTTCCACCAGTGGGCGGCAACCAGACAATCTATCTCAGAAAAATATCAATTGAAAATACATTGAATACCATCAAAATCAAGCAAGTAATAAACAAACAAAGACAACAGCAAAATCATAAATAAACATATGATACTAAATTAACATAACATACCACGTGACCACTGCCCACAAATAAATAGTAAAATCAATTCTTCTTTGGGTTCTGCGATCCATTATCATTGCTTCAATTTTTACTTTAAATTGTACTATTCCTAGCTCAGTAAACTGGCTTCTATATTCATAATAAATTGAATTCCAAAAGATACTCCTCTGACACGATGACTTTCTTACTGACAGAATTTAATTTAGGAGCTTTCAAAGATTTCTTATAATAGAATTTCTATCACGATCAACAAATTGAAAATATTGGGTTAAAATACCTGAATACATACCTTTCAATCCTTGTAATGTTATTTACCAGTACGCTATTTCATTCTTTTCCTCACTCGTGAAGCAATCAGGATTTGTAATCTGCAACAACGTGCACACCAAACTCATTTTTCCTAGCCAACAATATCACATGCGGCGCAATTATGACCTAACGCGTTGATAGCGCCCTGGTTTCTCACGTAGTCGTCTGAAGGCTTCAAAATTTATTTTTTCTTCTTACTAACTAGTGTACCGCCCTGCTTACGACCCTGACGGTTGACGCGCTTTAAATTCAATTAAAAATTTTTTTTGTTTAAAACTTTTGTTGAAACTTGTTCACTATATGAACAAGAGTGACGAATTAATAAAAAAAAATGAAGATATCTGAAAAGCCGTTTTGAAATGTAGCTTGATAGCGCAATTAAGCGCAATATGGCAAAATTTAACGCCGGTACGCCCCAAATGTAGCGACATTTATTTTTTATTTTTTATTTTTCATAGTCTCATACATGTTTATTTCCATCTCCCCATAGGGCTTTGGCTGGTTTCTGACCAGCGCAGCCTGTCCCCACCCTTGTCCCCACCGCGTCATCCCTTACGTCCCCTCCCTTCGTCTCGATTTAGCCAAGTTGCATAATATGAGACGTTAAGCATATCCAAAAAAAAAAAAAATAAAATAATAGGTTTACAACTCTTAATGAAGTCAATTTTTATCGTCTAGAATGTCCTTTAATGCTGCACAGAGATAGCTATAATATCGGCGCGATGCAGTGTCCCCGCATTTCAGTTGAACTGCGGCCCACAATTGTCATAATCGGCATAATTTTTTTTTAATCTTTTCACGACTAAATTTACAAGAACTTGTGTGATGTCGTTGTTTTTTTTTTTCCGAAATTGTATATAAAATGGTTATAAAAAATTGCGAACTTGGACAATATTTTGAAAATTTACCTTCACTTTAGAGCTTTATTAAAACATTGCAAAACTTTTTGATTGGGAAAATGTACATCACACCAAGTCCTAATTTTCAACATTTATCTTCAAATAAAAAAAAAAATACCAAATCGTGTGAGTAGTTTCCGCTAAACTACTGAACTACGAACGCATGTTTTGCCGCTATTTTATGCCTTTTTTCAGGCCCCAGCAAGTGGGCGCACTACTGGCCGATACGACTTTTTGAGTGACAGGATGGTTATCTTATTTTCTAAATAACAATTTCATTGGCCACAAGAGTAAAAAACTGTTCAGCTAGATGCAGACACCACTCAATGCTATACATGTTTACTGTTTGCTTATGAACACGGCAACAGTAAGACAGATGTTATTTGTGTAAGCTGTTAATCTTGAATCCCATTTTATTTTTCACGCTGAGCCCAATAGAAACCGTACACAGCATAACATAAAAAATCGTGCATACCGATATAAATTCGATGGAAAATGCTAATTATAGTATGACCTGCATGTTCATCATTTCATATTAGGATTAACGCCTCGCACCTGATGTGAAAACATATTTACTTTATAGCATGTAAACGGAACGCGATCTTGTTAGCCTAGTGTAATGATACGTGCAAATTATAACAGACAAATATTAATTTTAAAATGTACTCGTTTGGAGTCGAACCCGATTTCGTTCTATCCGCGCGTTTTTCTTTTTGCGCGAGCTGGAGTATCCACGTCACAAAGTACTCGGACTCAATTGCGTGCGAGGCCATTTAAAAAAATGGAAAAGTAAAATATTGTTCCAGTTCGGAGTCGTTCTGTGTTTAATTTACACGACTGTCAATACGAAATATCTTAAATATATTGCTTATAAATTGTCTCCACTGGGAATAGAACCCCAGCCGGTCTCCCCCGTCCGGCGGTCGGGCGGATGCTCTTAACCAAATGATGCATTGGAGACGGCGTCTGAATTTCAGTCGATTTGTAGTTATATTTTATTATTGGGGTGTGATAGTAAGTGTCGATATAATCAAATACAAATGGTGGAACATTGTGGGCACTACACCCAAAAAATCAACGTTAAGGTTATATTTCACGTGAGAAATCTAAAGCCGATCATTGTACAAACTGTATTCGCATGGGCATATCCTCATTATACATGAAAGATATCAATCTTGGTTTTTGTTTGTGTGCCTTCAAGAAGCGACGTGGTAACGCAATAATTAGTCCACAGCTGTCCCCACCCCCCTCCGCAGCAAGCATTTCTCTTGCAATAGTAGATGTTATTCTCAAGGCCATGCATCGTGGTGTAACTGGCTCCGACAATGTATGCGCTGACAAGTATTTACTTTTTTACGTGTTATCCAATCACGCATCATTGTTATTTGTGAATATTGTTTATTGTGCCCTGCAAGTACCTAACAACATAAACGGATGAAATAAATAGCGGATCGACGACACATTCCTGTAGATTTGCCACGACTCATCGTCATTTGGAAAATTTATTAATATTACTTTTATCAACTTCAAATGATAATGTTGTCTTTTCAAACTTGCTCTATCTTAGCTAGTATCTTTGCTTTGACATGTTTTTGATAATTCTTTTGGGGGGTGTTGAACTGACCTGAGTTACCTGATGGCGGAAAGTTCATATAATTTCCGAAGCAAGTTTTTAACGGTTACTAGTTTCGCTACATAAATCTTCTGACTTAAAACGAGAATCTTGTGTGTCAGAATCAGTAGTACAATAAAGAGATATATACCGATCTTGGAACAAACAGACGACAATGTAAAAAAAATATGGAAACAAATCGTTACACAACCATGTGGTTTATATCATAATAATCTATTCTTATCTGCGTAAGATGCTGTCCCTTCCCGCAGTTTCAGCTGGAACTGACTTAAGTCCCCAATTGTCATATCTGCAATAAATTAGGAAAAATCTATAAACAATAATTAACTTATTTAAAACTTTATAAAACAATGATACCTACAAAAATTTTGGAAATAACATTTGCTTCGAATACTAAAAAAATATACACCTTTTAAATTAAATACGCAAATTTCACAATATTTAAAATGTCGTGACTTTTGTCGTGGTTGGGTATTAGAACATTAATTATTGTAGCTTGTTTAGATTAATATTTTGTCAGCTTGCATTATCATCATAGTATCTTGATGTAGGCCTAACCATATTTGTATTGACTATGAAACATAGCACTAGTGCTAATGAATAAAGACCACTAGTGGTGTACCATAAATGTCCGATGGGTTGGGGGGGGGGGGGGGGGGTGGGGGGGGTTGTCAGATGCAGCACAGGACGGTGGGTCCTGGTGCGAAGCCCAGCCGCCGGAGGCTTTTTCGAAATTTTTTTCTCGTATTGACATTTTCAAAACGGACCTCTAAACACGTTGTAGAGTCAATACAATACCTAAAGTGCTATGGCGATATCATAATTTCCTTTTGTGCAAAGTCCTGACTTTGTAAGTTTGTAATTACCTTTTACATATCAAGTTAGGTTGCTCCCTCCTTAAATATTTTTCTTCAATCGATTACACTTCGTTTTTGTTTTTTTGGGGGGGCATGGGGGGGGGCTTCACCCCATAACACCCCCTTCGCCCCCCTTGGATACGCCACTGAAAAACATACTACCATACTACCTACTACAAAACAAAACAAATTTCAAAATCATGTTTTCTCAATGAAAGTTATGGCCCTAACGGTTTGACGCGCCCTTTCTCCAAATAAATAAAACAATCTGTTGCACTTAAAACTGGGCAATCCCATTATTATTCGGTATAATTCACCACAATAGTTCGATATTATAACCGTATTATACCTTTTAGTGCAGGGCCACTGAATCCTCTAGCTGATTTGGGGAAGGGGAGGTAATGATCACTTAGGATGATTTGTTACATGTGTGTATCAGTAAAAAACAGTATACAATTATTTGATATCTAATTTGATTTTAATGAATGCTTGGGCTCAATTTTGGTGTCTTGAGTGGGGTGGTCCTGTTTTACATGGCCACACATTCATTTGTTTAGTACCAAAATAATTTCTGGGATGAAAATATTGGTGAAGAAGTGATGATAGAAGCATATCGACATCCGACGACAATTTCATTGGCCAGCGATGTTGGCCGAACGGGTTTGAACTTCAACACACAATAATACTACACTTCTGAAACTAAAATGTTTTGCTTGACCTTGATTCACTTTTCACTACACATGCCCCCTCCCCCCCCCCCCCACACACACATCGCATGCAATGTGCTGGTTCTTTGTCGGCGAAAGTGACGAGCACACACTGGACGCAAGCGAGAAAACGCGTGTGACACACTCACTCACACATAGGGTCCACCGCTATATGTCACATTGGGTGGTTGGGTACGAAGTGAGACATTATCTCTATCATAAACCCTGCATTTTCAGAGTCTCAAAACTCAGATAAACATTAAGAATCGTTCTCGATAAACTAAAAGAGAGCGGTGAGCATCACATCAACGCGACTATAGCCTAATCATATTAAACCCAATTAGTAGTTTAAAACACTGTTTTCAATTGTATTCCTCACAAGTTTTTCCTGTTTGGGTTCTAACATACGTAAAAGTATGAACTCTTTGGTCGTGTGGTTAGAGGCTCTGCTTCCAATTGCAGAAGGTCCAGGTTCGATTTCCGCTGTAGGCAGATTTATTTCGAGTTCTGATGTGGATTCGAGTCCATCAGTTCTTAGGGAATGTGTAAACGGTGACTTGGGCTTGGAGTCGTCCTAGCATCGATGCACATAATAATAAGGTTATAACAACCGGTAATGAAAGCGAGTATAAGAATGATGTGCTGCGTGCTGCGTGACTGTGAAGTACCTAACTATTTTGTCCTATATACACTACTTACTATATCAGTGCGTAACTAACGGAGGGCGAATTTGGTCAGAGGTGGGCGGAGGGGGAGCGCACCTTTTTATTTGAAATTAATTTTTTCTTAGATTTAATAAATGTTGATACATTTTTTCTTATTTTGCTATTTTTTTTCATATATTTTTAAGGTTTTGTAAAACAAAATTTGTCAAAATACTCCTATCACACTTAAATCGAAATTTTTGCCGGGCTTTGCGCTTCGCACCCTATCAACTGGTGGGCCAACCCCCCTCAGACCCCCCATTTTGTTTCCCAAACGTGCTCGTTTACCTTACCCAGGAAAAGAGCGTATACCCCTAAATTGTTTTGGATGATACCACTGACTATCACTGTACCAGTGTACTACTATCCCTTTCACTAGTTGGCTGACCATTGATCTTTGCGGAATAAAACAATGTTCGCTCCGCGAAAATAAGTGCAAGTTACGCCAATGTATGTAATATACTGACAAGTGTTAGCTCAATGGCTTGACTGATTTCGGGAGGTCTTGGTGTCTGAATCCCGTCACAACCTGTCTGATTATGTATTACTGTAGTACTGATTATTATTGTAGTATCGTATCTAGCATATTTAATAATGCAGTGATAGCAATAATATGCTATAAAACTTGTGTCCCTGACCGGGGATCTTACCGGTCTAGGTTGATAGCAGTTGCGTGGTGTGTATCCTGTGACCAGATTGTTCTTGACTTGGAACCCAAGTCGCGTCAATTTTACTAGGGTTCACATGTCAATTGACCGTCAATTGACTGGTCCATGACCGGTCAATGACTGGTCAATAGCTTTTGGTCAATTGACCAGTCAATTGACTTAAAGATAACATGTGTATATTGCATTAAAACTTAAAATTATTTGAGAATTTTTTATGTCAACGGTAACATTCTTTCTTTCTTTTTCAATTAAAATGTTTTTAATTAGGTAATATTTTTATTTTAATTATTATTTATTCTGTAGTTATATTATGAGATTATAATAGACAAAAAAAATATAATAGCTTCTGGGGAAGCTGAAGCGAATCGGAGAAAGGGATGATGACAGATCGCATGATAGGATGATATATGCCCTTAAAAATTTCATTTACAAGCTTTTAAAAAAAAAAAAGCTGTTTTCCCACAACATTTAAAAATAATTACTAAATTATTTAATAAAAAAAAATTTTGATTTTTTACATTTGCCGTCAATTGACCGTCAAATTTACCGTCAATTTACCGTCAAATTTACAAATTTGAATTTGACCGGGCAAATCCCCCCCCTAATTTTTTCTGACAAAAATTTTTTTGTGATGGGCTAGCCTGTATTCAGAATAATTTATAACATTATACTTTTTTCAAATGTTGCTTAATGTTTTTTATTTGCAATCCCTCTTCCATAGAATAATGACATTGCATAGAGAAAAACTAAACATAATTATTATTTTTGGGTTTTTCCTCTCATTATGTATGGGTTCGTAACTTTCATACAAAATGTGAGAATGAAACACTTCTTTATATTGAGGACGCCGTCTTTTACCCCAGTCGGAAGTGATATTTGATCTCAGTGCGCCCTTTGGGCAAGTTGTGCGCATCTCGCGTCCTCTCAAACCTTTCTGCAGTACAAACAATCCCCCCTCGTCGTAAATAACGGCTGCTTTTGGAGGACAAAAAAAAAATTTTTGAGCGGAACTTCTGAGTCCCTCCCCAAACACGTCTTCCCGAACCCCCCACCCAGTCCTTTTCATCCCCAAGTTTTGCTTAACGCCTGTGACCCCTTAAATTTGTCAATTGTTTTTTTATTACAATCTAATGGAGGGAGGCTCAACCTTGGGTTTTGCACGGTTAGTCTAGTCGGTAAGTTGGGCTACAAATTCCTAGAGATTTATTGGGTTTCAATTAATTTATCGTATAATTATGTCCCCCCAATTTTTTTCCAAAAATTATACATTTTTCTAATTTTTGTCAAAATTTTAAAGACTTGCCTTTATTTCTCTTACAGGGGGGTCATGCAATCGGAAGTATGTTCTTCAAAGCCGAATTCTAAAATGATCAACCCAAACAAAAAAACAGCCCTCCGGGAACAGCAAAATACAGAAAAATTTTTGCCTCGACTGAAAAATTTACTGGTACTGTGGGCCCTAAATACACAAATTTTACACTAACATAAAAATTACAAATTTATATGATTTAAATTTTTAAGTGAATCCACATCACTAAAAATTTCGGATGGTATCAAAGCTGAACTCCCTGGCTCTAGGGTGAAGTGGCGCTTGGGTGATTTGACTTTTGACGCGTTTTAAATCCAAATTAAGAAAAAACTCATCCCCTTTCCACATGGTTTTCGGGGTCAATGTTACTTTTCCCGGGTATTTTTTGATTTTGTGCAGATCAAGATATAAGAAATGGAGCTGGCAGTTTATCGTTCGATCGTATCTTGTTTGCTGCTCCTAAAATGTTAACAAAAATTTTAAAAAAATTTTTACAATTATTTATTGTAAGACAAATTTTGCACTATTGTGCGTGCGTAGCGTTAGCACAATCCTCTTTATACGCCCCAAACCCCGGCACCTCCCAACGGCTAAAGGGGTCTCCTCCACAATTGCCTTCCCCCCGCAAAAACCGCTTGCACCTGAGCTGTGAGGTCCTTTAAACCCATCATCCCACCCGTCTGAATTTATTCTGGATCATCAGGGTAGAAAGGGGATTGGTTTTCAGCATCAAAAAAACTTGGTTATTTTCCCCTCTTGTGCTTCTGGGAGTATGTTCCCGGGGTATCATTTATTTAAATGTGTGAAAAGTAATAGCAATAACCAAGGTTCGATTTTTGGGGGAGAATACCAGCAGAAAAAAGGGGCTTTTATTGCATCAGGGGTGTTCTGGCAAATTTCCTGGCAACCCCTTTAATTTTTCTGGAGCCACGTTCCCGTGTTTTTCACCGCTCCACTTTGGACAAGGAATTAGCCTTCCCTAAACCCTTATGGTGTAAAACAACCCAGGTGAGACAAACACGATCCTGGGCAAGGGATAGATTTCGTTTAGGACATTGCCTGCGCGCCTGGATGCACTCGTGTCCTCGGCTTCTCCGTTTGAGCGCATTTTTTTTTGAGGCCCCCACAACGATCTCTTCAGTCCTGGATAGTATCTTTTGGAAAATTGAGCCCCGTTTATAAACACAGTGATTAGGAACGCCATGTCGCTGGAAACTTTCTGTTGTTGATGGGGTATTTTGGGGGTTATCGGGATTGGCCTGTCTCTGGTTTGCAGCTTCTGCCAACAACCCGAGCTGATTCAAAATCGTGGGGATATCAAAACCGCGACTCAAATTGCTGTCCTAAACTCGTCAGGAAACCAGAGCCTACCCTAGGAACACTCGTCTTTAGGGCATCTCGATTGCCACAGTGCTGCTGGGGTATACTCACTCAGTTTTAGGGGATTCACTGCAGTCGCAACCCTGGGGACAGCCCAAAAATTGTGCAGCCATGTTGATTCTCTCAGTCGTCTCGCCTTTGCGGCGTGTTTTTTTTGTATATATGTTTCCCAAAAAACCTAGCATGACAGGTCACGCTTTTGCGTTGATTTGGCTGCTGGCCGCTCAAGGTGGTTTCGTGATAGCCTCGTCTCGGGTGTAGCTCGCTGAAAGAAAAATTCTTGAGTGACCATGTGTTGTGTTGAACGGTTTACGGCTCTATACCAAAAAACTAACTTTAAAATGACGAAACCATGCCAACACAAACGATGACAAAAACATGACAACCACGTCGTGAGTTCCCCCTTTTTCCTTCCCCCTTTCCCCACGGAGGGGTTGTTTTTGACCTGCAATGTGGGCTTTAAATACCAAAGATATGTATGTTCAATTTTAAAAGATAAGTTTCAACTAGGAAAAAGCAAGTCCCCCCGGTTGTTGGATGAGCGTAATTGGTTTCATTATTGCCATGTGTTTGCGGATTTCTGTTGATCTTGAAAAAAAACATTTCTAAGTTGAAATATTTTTAAAATTAAATTAAAATTAAAAAAAAAATTTAAATTAAATTTTTAATTTTTTTTTAACTAATCGTAATTTTTTTAAAAAAAAAAAAAAAAACGTTTTATTGAATTTTTCATAAGAAAAAATTATTCGATTTCGCACAAATTTTACAGAATATAAATTTTTAAAATTAAAGGGTTTGTAAAAAAATCTTACAAAACGGATAAAGCATGAGGTGTTATAAGTTGGGGAAAATTTTTAAAAAATTTAAAAAGTCGTAAAATTTCGATTTTCGTAAAAAATAGTTTTTTTTATAACGCTAAATTTTACAGAATATATCAATTCATTAAATTAGGGTTCTGTGAAAAAATCATTACAACGGACAAGCATGAGGTGTTGTAAGTCGAAGGAATTTTTAAAAAATCGAAAAAAAAAATTTTG
>JAMZAV010007290.1:0-30833 GCA_024449915.1 Sweltsa coloradensis | reverse complement strand
CTTTTTTGGGGGGTCAGTGAAATCGAAGTCTTCGCTTCGCTCATCCAAAACTTTGGTTGCAATCGGATTGTTATGTCACTTCAAAGTGCGTTTAAATAATTTTTCCTTCAATGTAATTTGGTGCATAATAATGAACTGTCAAATATGGGATTTTTGAGCATATACCAACAATGGAAAAACTGAAATTCCGGGTACCTATTGCAAAATCCTATTTCGCAGATCGGATAATTTAAAACAATACTATTGAAGCTTTTATGAACACTGTACAAATGACGAATGTTTTTGTTTAAATTGATTTCTCTCGGATTTACCGGTCGTTATTTGATGCTGGGTGTGAAAATGAGAAAATCAGCTGGTCTGGTACTCTAATAAACAACATATTATAAACTATGGTTTTGTGACGTAACCATTTTTGTAGGAAACTGTGAGAGGAATATATTTGCCGTTGAAACTTTTCGTCTATCTTCCGCCATTTTGAAGGTAAACGAAACAATCACTTTTGTGCAGACATTTTCTAAGATGGCGGCCAACGCTCCAACCTGAGTTTTCAGGACTTTTTCCCTTAATTTAAGGACATTTTGTGGAAGGTATGTACAAAAATTTAGCTTGTCCGGAATTTTTTTTGTAAATTGTCTCTAAAGGTCCTTCGTTGCTAGGTGTAAAAGGCTCTACCCATAGAATGGTCTGGTTTCCAGTCCTTCGTTGCTAGGTCTCAAAGGCTCTACCCATAGAATGGTCTGGTTTCCAGCTATAACAATTAATTTTAGAACGGCAGAACGAATAAAATGTCGAAGTTCAATATTATGTAAAGACCACGCATTTTCATCATGTAGTATTATATTAAAACGTTTTTCTTTCTAGGTGGTGGCTTGCTGCTTGGAATAACTGCTTCGATGTTGTTCTTTAAAAGTAAGTAGCTCACGACAACAGCGTTCAGAAGAATCCAGAGCGACCCAATCCCTCCCACTACACATACACATACATAGCACAGTAGTATGATATTGGACTTTTCCCGCAATTTTATTTCGTAATATAAAACGAGAAAGGCAAAATGTTAGAATATTAACTTTACAGTGGAACATTCTCCATCGATCTGAGAAACACACGCACCTTCATCCAAAGGTTTGGGTAGAAACGTTGCCGCATTTGACAACTTTAATGCACAATCTATAGGCGCTTAGTTATGTTAGTTACTGTAATGTAATCTTAGTATCATTGGAGAAGGGTTGACAGGTTGGGAAAGCATAGAGAACATAAAGAACATAAAACCCAGCCTGAAGGGCTGGGGGCGACAAAACTTTTCACCTGCTGATGACAACTGCAGCTAATTGAAAGTTGTTTGTTACCTTAATCCACTACGCGTTTCGTCCTTCTGGGACTCATCAGGCGAATGGTGGCCACTAAAAATCAGCTAACTACATGCAAACAAAACTGTAATGTAATGTAATCTTGTTCTTTGTAAGCACGAATCCACTACATCCGCATTTCCGAGGCGATTTCACGAGGCTTATTACTTTATTTACAGTTCCCCCATGGTTATTAAGGAACAAAGAATTAAAAGTATCTAAGCCGATAGCATAGGCACTTCCGTTTACCTCGCCAGAGTAACCCGTCCGGTCAGTTATGTCACGTGGTTTCACTTCACCAGGTCAGCAATTTCAACCCGAGTAAACGAAAGCGACTCGGAGGTGGGTTTGTTTACAAATGGCCGTGACAGCAGGAGGTAAACGTAAATAAATAAATGGCGTAAATAACGTTGACGTTAATTCGTAAAAAGGCAGCACAAGGCTTGGGTTACTCAATAACAATGTTTTATACCAAAATATCCACGTTATCACCCACATCAACTTATCATAAACACCACCATCGAATTCACATCGCTTCATATTTTCCGCCATAACCAGAACCAACCCTGCTCCTGAGGCAGGTCACTTTTTTGGTGACCTGGTTAGAAAACCGGGTTACTCTGATAACTTGCCGAACGCACCAGAGTAACCTGCTACTGATCGGGTTTACTGTTCTGGCGAGGTAAACGAAACGCACCTATAATGCATTTGTTCCTATATGACACAGAGAGGAAAGTTGGCCGATGTTCTACGCTTGGTGGCTTCGGTTCGGACTCGGGATGGCTTTCTCCGACGTTTGAACGGATATTCCGTGGAGTACTCATCACACCACGTGTCGAAGAGGACGCCGTGCCACAGCCTTGCTTGTAAACCGTATTTTACATTCTTTATAATTATATCATATAAATAAAATAAATAACTAAATATTATTTAGTCCTCCACCAGTCATAGGAACTGATTTCAGTGGGGGACAGTAAACCAAAGCGACCAAGCCAATCCTGTAGGCCCCGACGCAATCGACAGTGAGCGATAACCACCAAAGACTCGATATTTTATAGGAAATATAGCAATCGTCAATCAACAAGGTTGATTCAGAACAACTTTAGCAACGAGGCACATAATAAATGTAGTTAGTTAGTTAGTTAGTTTTAGTTTTAGGGCCACAAAACCCCAACTACTACTTAATTTATTATGTGCCTCGTTGCTAGGACGGCTCCAAAGTCACCGTTTACAAATTCCTAAGACAAGACAAGACAAGTTAAAAAAACTTCTGACTTTAGCGGGAATCGAACCATGGCAACAGCAGTTGCTGTTCAGTCAATTTTTATAATTGAAGGTTGGGTGGGAAGCCTGCCCATGTGGGCAATCATCGCCCTCTTCAGGTGTCCTAGATATGTTGCGGATTAGGCAGATGTGTTGAAGGGATGTCCGAGGAATGTTAAAGAGGACTCAATCCCTTGCATTCACATTAACGACTTAGGGAAACCTTGGAACAAACCTTCAGTCAGGATTGCCGGTCTCTACGGTATTTGAACCCGGGACATCCCGAATCAGAGTCTCGCGCTTAAGGCTATTGTACCACTTCTGGCCGATTATTAGAAAGTCGAAGAAACATGTCTGAAAAGTTTGCTGAACGAAAGAAGGCCTTTAGAAATAACAGGAAAAAAATTAAAGTCGAAAACATTCCTGAAAAGTTTGACTGAACGAAAGGAGGCCTTTAAAAATAACCGGGACAAATCATTTTTTTTTTGTTATTATATTTTATGTTATTATGTTGTTATTATGTTACTATTATATTATGTTTATATTTTATGTTATGTTGTATTATATTCGACTTTCAAAATATCGTCCAGAGGTGGTACAATAGCCTTAACGCTCGAGCCAACACTAAATTAACCTTGTTTGTTGCAGAAGGGAAATAAGGACCCTGCACAATAGAAGATGGCCAGGCCAGACCACATTGCACGTATTACCAGCTCATTTCACACGCTCAACCGAGTCATGATGCCACAATGTTATCATATTAAAATCTTATGTAAAACATTCAAAATGTAACCAAAGTCTTCATTATTAATTTTTTTCCAGCAATTAATAAAACGGTGATGTATACACTGTTGGAGTATAAAAAATATGTCGGGATGTATATAGTTTAAAACTGTCGTTAAATAAATTCTACTTAAAACTATGTTTGACATGTTGGAAAATGTTACTGTTTCTTCATTTATTACGTAGATCCTGCATTTTTAGCTAACCGGTAGAAGATGATCGATTCTAATATTCTGAATAATACCTCTGTTTGTGCAGACCAATTAAAGTTTAGTGAATACTATCCCAACCAAATCGATTACGACAGTTACAAAACTATTAATTCAGAAGAGCCATCTTGATATTTACCAAGTTCAATCATGATTATTGTGTCCCATTTTATAGTCGCCCCTACTAGGTAACTGGAGTCCAAAACTTGTTATATAAGTATGTATTTTATCTTTAAAACAGCTAGCCTCAACATGTAAACTCATGAATCGTTTTTTCTTTCACAACATGTAGGCCTAACAGTAATAATCTATCTATCTATCTTCTCATCGGAACGACTTGTCCGTGAGTTGCAATGTAAATCCCGGCCTCTGATGGATATTAATTACGGTTTGATGGGGGTGACTGATGATGAAAACGGGGATCATAAAATTTTTTCCCAGACTGTTTGTTTGGGAAAATGGGGGTTTAAATTTGGGTTAGGGGATCCCGCCGATTTGTTCGCGAAGGGTGGGTTGGCTGTTGGACCCTCTGGTTGCCGATCAATGACTGACCAACATAAAAAAATGATAGTAATTAAACATTTAACTAAATTTTATGCAAAAAGCAGGGGAGTTTCTACGTGGGACCCCAATCTAAGAAGATTTTCTTAAAAATCTACAAAATACACTTGTAACTTCTAGAATTTCACCCGAATTTATTTTTACACTATTTTTGTTTATTCGATTTGGGAAAAATTCGAAAACGATACCCCCAAGGGTTATTTCACTTCAAAAGAATTTTTGCATATGAGAACATCGTTTTCAAAGGGAAAATTAAGGGGAATTAATTAGTAAGGGGGAAATTTTGATGCCTCCAATCCTTAAATATTTCTTTTTGGGCCACCTACAAAACTGTGCAAAACGGCAAACCGTGTTCAAAAAATCGTAACTCGCTTTTCATTTGTGTACCCTCCACTATGTGTATCGTGCCGAGTGAGGCTTGTGGTGGTAACTTCGAACCCTTTGTTTTTTTTTTTAATTTTTATCTTTTTTTACCAAAAAGAGCTTACGCTCTTTATAGTCAAGCGGATTAAAGGACAAACAAAAACAATTTTGGGGTTTTGGGGTAGAGGTCTGAATTTTGGACTGATACCAAACAATATTCTAAGAAAATTGGCCCCCCCGAGGTGCCATGACAAATTCGTCCGGAAGGGGTGGAAGGGGGTTTAAAAAAAAGGGTTTTAAAAAAAAACGAAAATTCAATTATCAAAATAAATTTTATCCTAAATTACAAAATTAATACTATTTTGATAAAAATCCTTTATTTTAAAAAAATACATATTTTCCTATTGTATAACTTCCATATTTTTTCACCCTTTGACTTTTTTTTATCAAATTTTCTCACTGTGCTGGGAGGATTGGCCTCCCAGACGTAAGTTTTGTGATAGGGCCCTAAATTTTTCCCTAAAAATACTCAGAAGAATGTTCTCAAACAAGTGGCTCGAGGTGCCCTCAAAAAAGTTGCTTGCTTATAGGAGAAAGAGGGGGTGTACTAAAAGGGGTTGTTTAAAACTAAAATAAATAAATCTGTATTCAAATATAATATTAAGGACCCAAATTAACATTTATTGTAGATTAAGATCTAAAGTTTAATTAAAAAAATTAAAATTCACCATATATATGTAAATCTGATCAGATTTGCGCCCTGACCACTTTTCATAAATTGACTCAATATTAACGAAAGTGTATCGTGTGACCACTTGTTTTGTCCCAAATTATTCCAATATTACGAATTGGGACGAAAAGAACATTTTGCAATGCCTTGGGTACATTTTCACCAACTGGACTTTGACCCATTTTCACACATATACTCAAGATTAACGAAAGTGTATAGTGTGCCCACTCGTTTACAGGTATACAGGTCGCACCGTTTTCTCTGATCGCCCTGAAATTTTGCACACATGTACATACCCCCTAGGGGGGTTGCTGTATATTTTGGTGGCAAAATCGTTTCAAAAAGTTAAAAAGTTACGTTAAATTTTAACCCGAAAGTTTTTTTTCAAACTAAACGGCGACAAAATCTGAGGTGGCCAAAATCATTAGAATGTCCGTCCCGATCACGAATATGTTATTTTTATTTTGATCCGATAAGTAGTGTAGATGGAAATTACTTATACAAAGCCCCCTTTACCATGGCAACGGAAAGTCGCACAGTTTTTTTGGCTCATGATAGCGGTCAAACGGAGGCTCGGATCGAGTTGAAATTTTGAACCATCCGCAAGTTTCGTTCCCGATTGAATGCCATTAGTTTTGTGGCAAAATCGTTCAAAAAGTTATAAAGTTACATTAAAGTTAATCTAAAGTTTTTTTTTAAAACTAAACGGCGACAAAATCTGAGGTAGCCAAATCTTTTTAGAATGTCCGTCCGGTCACGAATAGGGTAATTTTTTTTTGATCCGATAAGTAGTGTAGATAGAATTTTACATTTTAACAAAAGTAACGTTTACCATGGCAACGAAAAGTCGCACAAGAATTTGGTCACTATGTACTGCCACCTAGAAGAAATCAAGAGTAAAATAGTTTTCCCAAGAAATGATGTCAAGGTCCTCTATACCAGGCTATTATAGAGCAGCCGTAAATTTGACAAATTATTTACGAGTATGTTGCCTTGTGCGCTTTGTACGATTTAATAAATAAAACTTAAATGTTGTAAACATTGTATTCGAAAATGTGATTGTAGCCCAAAAAATGTGCCCAAGGTGTTAAAAAAATCGTCCTAATTCGTATTATTGACATAATTTTGGACAAAAACAAGTGGTCACACAATACACTTTCGTTAAAATTGAGTAAATGTGTGAAAATGGGTCAAAGTCCATTGTGTGAAAATCTACCGAAGGTGTTAATAACTTATTTTCGTCCTTATTCGTATTATTGGGATAATTTGAGACAAAACGAGTGGTCCCCACTATACACTTTTTGTTAATCTTGAGTATATTTTTTGTGGGAAAATGGGTTCAAAGTCCATTGTGTAAAAATGTACCCAAGGCATTGCAAAATGTTCTTTTCGTCCTAATTAGTATATTGAATTTAAATTTGGGGGACAAAAAAAAGTGGGGCACACGATACACTTCGTTAATATTGAGTCAATTTATGAAAAGTGGTCAGGGCGCATAATCTAATCAGATTTACATATATATGGTGAAAATTTTAATTTTTTTAATTAAACTTTAGATCTTAATCTACAATAAATGTTAATTTGGCGTTTCCCTTAATATTATATTTGAATACAGATTTATTTTTTAGTTTTATCAAACCCCTTTTTAGTACACACCCTCTTTCTCCTATAAGCAAGCAACTTTTTTGAGGGCAAACCTCGAGCCATTTTTAGAGAACATTCTTCTGAGTATTTTAGGGGAAAATTCAGGGCCCTATCACAAAACTTACGTCTGGTAGGCCAATCCTCCCCGCCACAGTGAGAAAATTGATAATAAAAGTCAAAAGGGGGTAAAATATGGTTAGATATACATATATGGTAATATGTATTTTTTTAAATAAATTTTGGACTTTTTCTACAATATGTAATTTAAATTTTTTAATCTCAGGATAAAATTTAGTTTGATATTTAAATTTTCGAATTTTTTTAAAATGCCATTTTTTCAACCCCTTCCACCCCCTTAACCGGACGAAAATTTTTTCATGGCACCTCGAGCAATTTTTTAGAATATTGTTCTGAGTATACAGTCCAGAATTCAGACCTCTACCACAAAAACCCCTAATTGTTAGCTTTACCCCCTAGCTATTACAATGGCAAGACATAGTCAACATAACGTATGAATGATGAAATAGATGGATATTTTCTGAATAAAATTGTTTTATAATATATAATTTATTAATAATTAGGCATATTACTTTAATAAAATGAAAAGTATTAACGTCAACTGCAAAATAATATAGTCTAAAATAAAAGCCATAAAACACAATTTGACAAAATGTATAAGAACACATTCAAAACAGAAAAGATGCTTTTGACCACATTGCCACTATCGAAACTGAACTAAAATTACCAAATACGTAGAGATTGCTCCGGATATTGCACAAAGTAGCCCGAAGTCAAGTTTAAAGAACCCATAAGCTGTAAACTCGAGCCTGACGTCACTCAGTTGTCGAGCGAATCGTTCCATCTCTCGCGACAGAGCAACAGGTAGTCCTTCTGTCAAGAGGCAGCGGTGCACCAAGATGGCCGCCCTACCTGCCTCCCTGCTCGTCCAGTGACACGCAGCCGTCACCAGCAGGACGGCGCAGACGTGGTGCAGAGCCCAGCAGAGCTTGGTGATCACCATGAACCATGCGTGGCCGCCAACGTTGCGGTCCAGAGCGTAGACGATACTGACGTACGATAAGAAGGTGATGTTGAGGAACATACAGAGCATGCTTGAGAAGAGGGGGAAGCCATGGATTGAATTCACACTTGTTGCAATTTCGTAGAGGCTGAAGTGAATCTTTCTTAATGTTCTCAAACTGGTGAACGAATCCATAATGGGAAGGGTTGTAGGAGATGGATTGGGGCGAAGATGGTTGGGAATGGATACCTGAACTCGGTAAATGTGTGCGTCGGAGGTAGTGGTGAGATTCTCCATGGATTTACTGAAGTCGTCTATGAGGCCGTTGAGGACTTTGTATCTTTGTGTGAGTATGAGAAGAATGTCAATGAATTGGAGAAAGGCGAGATCTAGAATGAAGGACATTGGTTGAGTGGAATGTAACATCATGGCGCGTGTAGTTCCCAGGAAGATGCGTCTATCGATGAAGTCGATGATGGTCATCGTGGTGAAGACGGTGACGAGAACGACGACCTGCAACCAGGAGAGACGGTAGGTTCGAGAGTAGACACTTGCCGGGTCGTTCAACAGGTGGCTGTCGATGTAGGTGAGCTTCCCGACGATGTTCGCTATCGTCTGACGATTGGACGTCAAACTGACAACGAAGGAGATACAAGTGAAGAGGGTGAGCGACGACGTCGCCCAGTCGGAGACGAAGGTGGTTGTGGGTAGTCTGATCTCCGCCATCTCGTGTTTGGCGTACTGGGAGAGCGCGAAGCAGGCGGTGAGAAGGAGGATGACGAAGAGGGGGTAGAGGCGGGAGCGCTGGCGGAGCTTCCAACGCTTCTCACCGGAGCGCCACTGGTCCACGAGTCTCGGAGCGGAAACGGTACCGTACTTGTCGTATGATGTGTCGGTCGTGACGGCGACGACGGTAGGGTGAGACGCCAGGCCAGCCACTCGCAGGACGTACATGATCGGCCAGGTTGCTTCAGTGAAGGTTTTAGGGGATGAATACAAAAAACCCTTCATGATACTCGATAAGACGAACTTCACGAATCTAAAACGAGTAGAAATGTTCAATATTTATCAGGAAAATATTAATTAGTCTGGAAAATGTAGAAAAAACTATTTACCAGCTTTAAAAAAGTGAAATTAATGCTATGAACATTTGCGTCAACCAACAATAGTAGATATGTACGAAACGAGCTCACCGAAAGTAGTAGAGTAATTTAATTTCTCAAATAAATTGATATGGAAGTACGAACCTAAGTAGATTTGGAAACTAACAAGATGAATTGAATTTAAAATGATGAAAGTTCGAATGCAATCACGAGTCGACACTAGACTAGCTCATGAACGGATAACAAAATAGGTTGAAACATCTCAATTAAAAGCCTGAAATTGACAAAATATTAGAAGTGCGTCAAACTTGTGAGTTTGAAGAAGGGTTGCCAATAATTGATAAAAATCAAAGAAAGAATGATCGCTTCAGAATTGTATAATTTATTCCAAATCCAATTACGTTTAAATTGTGTCATGTTTTCAAAACCTTGGTTTATAAGGCAAACATACAAATTTGTTACAAAAGCTTTAATCTTATTTTCAGATGCTATATAGTTTCTTACCCTTGGAAAGGATACTAGAGTTTAACCTGACTAATGAATTAAAACTAGGAAAACTCTTAAGTCCCGCCGCGTTGTTGGATGAGCGTAATTGGTGCATTGAGCTGCCATGTGTTACGCGGATTTTCTGTTGTTTTGTGAAAAAATCATTACTTAGTCGAAGATTTTTTTAAATTAAATAAAATAAAATAAAAAATTTACTTAATTTTTTTAATAAATCGTAATTAATTTTAAAGAAAAAAATCGTAAAATTGCAATTTTCATAAGAAATTATTATTTGATTACGCTCAAATTTAACACGAGTATATTAATTCATGAAAATAAGGTTCTGTGAAAAAATCATTACAATCGGATAAAGCATGTAGGTGTTATAAGTCGAAGAATTTTTTTTAAAATCGAAAAAAATCGTAAAATTGCGTTTTTTACAAGAAAAAAATTTCCGATTGCGCTCAAGAACGTGGCAGTTCAGAGATTTCGAAGGCCTCCATAAAATTTCATCGCAATCGGAGTATCGGTTTAGCCGGAATCGTGTTAACAAACACACAAAAATACAAAAGAAAAAAAAAAGAAAAAAAAACATTCCGGATTTTTTTCTCCAGTGTAGTGAAATGGAATCTTCGCTTCGCTCGCTACGCTCATCCAATAATAATTGCTTCAAAGTTTATGTAACTTATTTATATTAAATTAGTATCTCCGTTACACAAATAAATCCTTATGAGGAATTATGATACGAAAAGATTACTTCAACTACCTAATTAATTATATACTAAGGTAGTTACATTTTTCTTTACCATACTTACATATTTTGAAATATGAATAGTTAGTTTTACCCTAAACTCCATTGAGTCTAAAAATAATGTTTAACTTACAATAATGCAAATAAATTCTAAACTTAATGGCCCCAATAAAAATTCTTGGCCTTACTTATTGAATAATAATTACATTAAAGAAAGTATTGATTATATTGAAAAAACCATATAACCACAAATTACAAAAAAATGTATAAACACAAATGTAATTCGTTTCACTTTCTTTCAATTTGTTAACAAAAATCAATTAAATTTGTAAATTAAATACGATATCATTGACATGGAAGTCCCTACTTTGTTATATTTTTTTTTATAAAATAGTAAAAAAAAAAAATACTTTGTGGTCCTTCAATGGAGCAGACTGTTTGCAAAGCTCGGGCCAACTGTTTTTACAATGTTAAATGCCCGTTTAAAAAAAGGTCGATCGTCAAATTTAGCTAATTTCACATACAGAGCGTACCGCTTTTTAATCTTTAATTTTCATCCAAAAAATCTGCATTTTTGGAAGGCTGTTCACGAAGGATGAGCGCGTGTCTCTGTCAAAGCCGATTTTGAAATTTCAAATAATTGTCTCTTACACAAAATTGGGAAATTACTACAAATTAACTGTTTGGTGTCATATTTACGGTCAGTTAATAAGAAAAGCAAGCAGTATTTGGAAAATGTGCCTTGATACCAACTATTACACATTCTTACTTAACATTTTGGTGCAAACCCCAACGCGATAGGACAAATGATAGAACTTCCAAGTGATCCTGACTTTACCTCTGCGTTCTGCGTCAAAGCCTGGTTTTCTCTAGCTTAGCCAACAGTCTTAAGACCAGGCGTCGACCAATAAAAATTGAGTGGAACTAATATGATGATACTGAAAACCAACGAAATGTAAAAAAAGTAATAAACTAACATCTAAAAACATTGGACAAAATTGTAACCACAACTTGGAGAAATCTTCTCTTTAGGGTCCTATACAGATTATACATGTTCTCACAATATGATTAATTATTTTGTGGATTTAAAGTCTACGTTTAATTCGATTAATATTATCCGTACTGACCGTAAATCAAACTATATAAAATTCAAATTTCGGAATTTTGAGTGACCCGTGGCCAACCCCAAGGGACTCACAAGTCCCGATCAAAACAATTACGAGTATATTATTTTAGATTGTTTGTCAAAAAATAAGAAAATAAATAGAATTACCTCTTTCTGAGTGTTATATCTAATTCTTCGGGGATGTTCCTTCTGATCCTTCCTACGTGTACTGACTGACTGACGTGTTAATATTATGTTCATGGTAGTTACACAAGAACCACTTTACAAGTTCAGTATCGATCGATCGCATTCTGGCCGTTTAAATAGCTAAACTGTCTACAACCAACTTTAAGTAAGCTTTGTTTTGTATAACAGCTTTTGTAGCGAGGGGTGTGGCAAAACAGCCTGTCTAACTGAATTCAACGTCAGGCAAAACACACGCTTGACACGCCTAGGACGGCACGCACTTTATTATATAGAGTAAAGCAAATGAGCGTAAAAAAAAAACAAGTTGCCATGCCATGACCTTTGTTCTTACATTGATTATTATTGTTAGTTCTTAATTGGCAAGGGGATCAAGATTCCACAAGGTGCAATACAATATCATTGTATACAATATAAACTTTTATAAAATGTCGTAAACATAATGAAACTGTATAAAATACCAAACTATGCAATCATGGAGTTAAGCATAATGTCACAAACAAAAATAAAGTTTTTGAGAAGTGTGAGACAACAAGAATGAAAGAAAAAACAAAATGCCGGGTGATTAATTTTGCTCTAAGCTAAAGACAAATCTACATTAAAGCAAAATAAAATTTTGTACTCACCTTAAAGCAAATGGTTGATATCAACTTCCTCGCAGACTTCAGTATTTTGGGTATACTGCAATCGGTTAAGATAGGAAAAGGTGAGCATAAATGCGGTAACGAGGAACCATTAATTCTTCATGACTACGTGTGAACTTGCACGGTACTCGCAAGTCAAGTTGATATATTCTATCAATAGGTTACAACCATTAAAGTTCTGAACAATTTTGTACAAAAAATCGATCTATATTTTCCTCCCGGATTGAAGTCGCGGCAAGAATGGTTATAATTTTATCTATATTATCTTTGAGTATATAAGAATGGTTATTATACTCAATGATATTATGGTGGTAGGCAATATCTGATTCCAAACACATACATTTCATGCATCTACGCTGCACATCTAGTTACGTGCGAGACATTAGGGTTCCCGATAACTATCCGTCCACTTGAGGTCTGACAAGCGAGACAAACATAAACATTTTGTTCATTTAAATTCCACCATGCAGTTCCGTGTGATATGCAGCTCGAATGCTTTTGGTGCTTTATGGTTGACGGGACTGTTTTCAAAGGTTGCTCGAAATGATAACAACCAGATCCCTAATTTCATTAACTTGTTCAAGGTTCAAATTGTTCAATTTATAGACAATTATTAACAAAAATATTTTTTGTTTGTTTGTGAAGGTAATCACAACACTTTGATATATTAAAATCTAGTTTCCACACCTTATACCAATCAGATAACTATAAAATATTCTGTTTCAGCAGGTCACAATCAAATTCTTTTAGTGTTGGCCAGAATAGCTTTAAATTATTGTAGTATATAGAACAAGTATTTAAAACAGGATGGAATAACATTAACATACAACACAAATAACAAATGGCTAAGTAATAACCCTTGTGGTACACCGGAAGTCACATGCACTGATGCAGATTTAACTGTTTATTGAAACAGCTAGTTTGAAGTCGGTTTGATAAATAGCTAGTCAGAAACCTTTGGAAGCTGCCGCATATATGCCATAACCCGTAACTGTTTATGAATTAGTGATTTATGGTCCACTCTGTCAAAGGCACACTAGAAATCCGTGCACATGGAGTCAACTTGTGTTTTACTTTTCATATTACCAGCAATGATCTGAATGTGTTCAACGAAGTTAGTAACAGTAGAACGCCGCTCAACAACGCCGTGTTGTTCAGAGAAAATATATTTTGACACATGACTATACACCCGCTATGTACCAAACCTCCAAAAACCTTATTAGAGACAAACGATAACAATGATATGGGACGATAGTTGGCCACGTTGAATATACTACCCTTCTTTAGAGCATGAGGAATATTCGCGAGGTTCCAGCGTTTTCGAAAATCATCAGATTTCAAAGCATCATTGGCTAACGGATTTGAAAAGTATAATATCTATTTCCACTCTGGAAGTAGAGTCAGTGAAACTAGAAATACTCTCGACCATAAACGCCAGAACGATTGGTAATGGATCATTGTCATTGGATTCTGGCATGAACATTATTTGGACGTAATTAGAAAATAATTGACAGCAGTCGTGTGCCTTGACTTCAGTAGGATATCGCTCTCGCACTCGTCGGGGTGATGTAACTTATGTTCGGCATGTTGAAGTCCCCATTCATCAACATTGTGTTACCAGGGGGTCTATTTACTTACTTGTGTGACAATAGTCGATCGACAGCGACAACTTTTTGCAAGATCTTGAAAACTTTTTAAAAAGAACCCCAGGGCTAACAGTTACTTTACTGGCACGCCAAAGTGTCAAAACTACTGCGATGAGCATGACATTCTCTTTACAAAGTGGTCGCTGTAGATAGACTATTGTCACACGAGTTAGTAAATAGACCCCCTAGTTTACTTCTAGTCTGGAGCTCATTTCATGCAATGAGTCGCGCAAAGCCTCGATCTCGTCCTGGAAGCTCCAGAATTTAGCCACGTTTCAGTTGTGCAAACGACATCAAACTCACCATTTTATTTAAAACACATTATTCTCAAACTGGTTAACATTATTTAAGTTCAAATTAATTTTTACTTACTTACGGTTTAAAAGGGTTATATTAACAAAACAATGCCATTGGACATAGAAGCATGTTCAAGATAAATGGTAAGAAAAATGTTTTAATCCAAACATATACATTTTCATCAGCAAAGTAAAACGGTATCGTATTTTAACACTCAGGCTGATCTTTATTATCTCTTTACTTTTCAAACCTATTGACCTTTCTCCAGTCTGAACTAAACTAGCAGGTAAGTCTTTTCCACACTTTGTAACAACCCAGTCTTTTGACACCCTATCACTTTCTATCTTTCTCACCTATTGACATATTTTTTTTAATACCAGTTGAATTGATAACAGTTGTATCGTGGAAAATCAATATTACAGAACAGAATGTGAATGCTCACTTACAAAAGACATAGTACCATCTTTATTCAATGGCAGGCATTCGTGGTTTGCGACAATATTATTGTCAATCAATTATTTGTCCCCAAACATGATTTCGTCAAATTTCTCTTCCTTTCCACCCTCAACTTCGGTGTCTGTCTCTTCCTCGTCCTGGTCCTCGCCTTCTTCCTCCTCCTCGTCCTCCTTGACGTCCTCATGCTTCCTCTGTAGCTCGCTGTACACCGGGTTCTCGCGGGTCACCTCCCGATCCTCAGACTTTGGAGCAACAACCTGCAAACATCTTAGTGCAATATACGACTAGCCTTTCTTAACGCCGGTCCGATTCACCAATATACGAACTGATTTGCAAAGTAAGTATAGTAAGTACAAAGTAAAAAGTAAGTACAACTTATTATTTAAATAAACACAAAAAACAATAATTAAGCACATATTTAAATAACTTTATTCCCTCATCAATGTGCAATGCCAATAAGATAATCCAATATGATGAATGATTTTATTTAGCTAAAATTAGCTATTGAAGTACATTGCATAATCATCCATATCATCAACGTAGATGGATGTTAAAAGTACTCGGAAAATGATTTAGAGTAAACACAAGGTCACAAATGGCAATGATGATAATATCCAAGTGCTTCGGTAGCCTTAATTACCGTCACGTTCGTGGAGGAACAATTTTGACATAAGTAGAGATCATGTAAATGGCATACATATATATCTCGTAGTCTGGTTGATAGATGCACGCTTATGGCCAGTCATATATTATCCTACGTGTTTTTATTTGTTATCCGTTGCCATTGTTATAATGCAGTTAGTAGACAAACAAACAAACAAACAAACAGAACAAGTTCTTAGGAGAATCATGATCATACTATGGAAGTAACAAATGATCAAGTTTAAAAAGCATTTTATTTTGGGTAAACTCTGTTTACGTCTCTTCGCAAAACGTTGTTTATACTTGATTTTCGAATTACAAATTACAAAACCAAAATATTCCATAGAAACATACAATAGTTTGGCTAGGGTTTGGTTTGGTCGCTTTTGTTTACTGTTCCCCAATGAAAATCAGTGATATGACTGAGTGGGTAGACTCTAAATATGAATTTGTTATTATTTATTTATTTCATTTATTATCACATACCTTTGTTACCTTATGGTGACTCTAAATCATCTTCCAAATTCTTTTGATCGTATCAACAAATCATTGTCGCTCATCCATCAACTTGACTGTAAATGGCGCTCGCGAAATCGTAGTTATGTCATCATTGACGTTGTCAATGAATTAATTTTTTTGCATTTTTTGACTAGTTCACAAGTTGACACAACTAAACTGGAAATATTACCGTCATAAAAGGTTCCACAGAACAATGTTATAAATAATAAAATATTTTTAAAGGTAAGGTAAGGGTGGTGGAAAAGATGATTGAAACTCATCATGAACTCACCTCAGACTTGGCCTGTCCATAGAGAGGGTTGTCGAAGGATTGCCTTATGGGATCGCTGGCCGCCTCGGTCCCCAACTGCAGGGCCGCCTCGCCCTCTCCAGACAGGTTCTCGAAGCGCGCGAAATGGAAGGGGTGACCGACAGCCTGGAAGCGAGCGAGCCGGGCGAAGCGGTTGTCCGAGGGGTGCGCGACGAAGAGCAGGTAGACGAGGCCCATGCAGGCGACCACGCCGAGGAGGGTACCCAGCATCGTGGAGGTGGCGGCCACCCAGCGAGAGCCGAGGGCGCGGGGTCCGGAGGTGTGGAGGGTGACTGCCTTCACGCCAGGGAGGTGGGCTAAGTGACACAGAGCCTCGTTACCACACAGACGAGAGTCAAGATTCTTGACTTATCATAACATAGTGCTAAACGAACGTCGCACAAAGTCACTCACACCGCACCAAGAACATGAAAACTAGGCTCCACATACACTAAAGTCTGTCCATCCTTGAGGTACAAAGTGACCAGCTACTGCAAATACAAGTACCGGTCGACCCCGTTCATTGTCTACCAACCGCCAGGCCTGAGAAGGGTTGCGAATGAAAAGCCTATCAGTAAGCAGACAATGAACGGGGCGACCGATACCTGTCTTGTCAGTCTCTGGTATACTTTGTACCTCAAGGATTGACAGACTTAATAAATCCACGGACCCCAGTATCAGTGCTTAGGTCAGCACATCCCAAAGTTAAAGTGATGAGGTCTGATGCAAGCAAACCATTTTACCAAGGATAGATTTGGTATGATCTCAATTGGGTGCAGACAGGAATATTTTGTTAATGTAGGTATTGAAAATAATTTTAACTGTTCATATTTAACACCTCTGTAACTAGTTACATTTATAGCTAGGAAGCCTATATTGATTAAACCTTACTAGCTCTAAAGCCTGTCAACTCAACTCATTGAGCTTATATTATGCACTCGTCAAAGTTTCTACAGTGTTCAAGGTTATAATAATTGTGTTCTTGTTCGGGTTTTACTTTGCAAATGTCCTTCTATAAATATTTAATATTGATCGATCGATAAGTGGATTTCGTATAACTCACCTTCCCGCAACTCCTTGGCCAAGATGGCGGCCAGGCGCACGCTGCTCTCGTCGTAGCGGGCACGATCTACTAGAACTATCTGCGCATGCGCGTCACTCGGTCTACCCACGTGCCCAGACACGCCCGGGTATTCCCCGCTTTCCAGGTGTCTGTTCACTCGACGTCGAACATCTTCTATGTCGAACTGTGGGGGTTCTATGTCCAGCACAAGGTACCCGCCTGTAATGCAATGATGTATATCATCCGGAGATGTGTGGTGTGATGGAACGATAGCTTGGTAGACGAGTATTATTGAGGGCAACCTTTGACGTGATTGATAAACATTATCAGAAAATTAGATTATCAAATCAAAGTTGGAGATAGGGTTAACTAATTCCAGACATAGTTTTGCTTTTTGAGCAAATGAACGTCAAAGGAGAAATATATAAGGTACTATTCGGAATAAAAAAAGTGTGGAAACCTCCCCTAAAATCTCAAAGTGGTGTTAAATTTTAAAATCTCACTTTTATGTAGGTAGATCATGCTTTCTTCGAGAAGTAAAAATGATTTTTTTCATAATAGAATGAGCGTAGCAAAGACAAGGCTTCAATCTAGACAAGAAAATAAGCTCGGGTGTCTTCATGTATGTATGTTTGTTCGCTCTCTACCAGACAACGGCTACTCTGGATCTTGGATAAATTTTGAGAGGACTTCGAATTCTCTGAACTTAGACCTGCGATATCTATAGGTCGACAAATGGCTTATCCAAACTTGATTAAATTTCAGGAAACCTTCTAAACCTTCGTACTAAGATATATCATTAATTTGTCTACAATCAAAGAAGCATGTATTTAAATAAATCTCGCTATGACCTCGTCGCAACGCACCTCCGCGTCGTGTCGGTCATGGTTTCTCTGTGACTCGCTGTTAGCTGTCAGTCACCTCTCCTTGTTGAGGCAGACGTGGATCACTCTCGTTCTGGTGTTTTGTATGCCTTGGTTAATTGGTCTTATCAATAGGATTCATGCAAAATTTGGTAATAAAATAACCAACCGTTCAGCAGAAATCATCAACAATGAGTGCGCGCATTTGAGTTTAGCCAAGCTAAGTGCTCCTCTTAACAAATGTTTTGTACCTCCAACATGGGTTAGACATTTCCATTAACTAAAATACATCCACTTACCACAAATATCACAGCAATGTCCGACAGGCCGGATGGAGGAATAACAGGGTACTTCCTCCGCGCAGCTTCTTTGCGCATACCCACACACCACCTTTAGTAAATGTGACAAGCTGCGGCCATTTGTCTGACCACAACTACAGCCACTTTTCTCCGGACACATAGGCAACTGCTTTACTGACACGGCGGTGGCACGATCTTCCTCGCGACCGATGAACTGTCTGGAGCCGGCCTCCGTATTCAGCCATGTTTGCCACTCGGCGTTAGTTAGTTCCTAAGAGATAGAAGTCATATTACAATATTAAAAGTGTTGTCCCTAGACGAACTTTACTATTTTACTGTGTCGTAACGAAGTCATTTAGAACTCCCGCGGCATTTGGGCAGGTGTCCAACAAGGATCAATCCTGAGCCCGTTCCTCTTTACCCTGTCAGCGAAGGATCTACCAACACATAATCGTGGTCCGTCGAGGTGAATTTTGACCAATCAGCGGAACCCTTATTTAAAATACTGCACTGGTTGGCATTATTAAAAATGTCAGATAATATTAAAAACTTTCATATGCCTTTCAACATCTAGTGGGCGTGGCTTCAGGGAATAACAAGTGAGTTAAAAAAATTATTATCTCATAACTACTTTGGGACAAATCAAGTACAATGAAGTGACGTACGCCTCCCTCGAGCTGCACGGTGCCGACCGGCACCCCCACCTCGGGAAGAGTGACTCTGAAGCTGCTGTCTGACGGGAAGACGACCGTGTCTGCCGAGCAAGGGAGCCGCTCCATGTGAGGTACTGGGGCACCCGGCTTGATGCTGGCGTCCTGATTTAACCAGTTGGAGGGGTCCAGCCAGGCCCTGGCTCCGCGACGCTTCCACACGACGTCTGTACACGAGGTAGAAGAGATCGAGTTAGTGCAGGGTACTCTCATAAGACGACCGCGTCTGACGCTCCATGTGAGGTACTGAGGCACCGCCTTGATGCTGGCGTCTGGTTTAGCCAGTTGGAGGGGTCCAGCCAGGCCCTGGGTCCGCGACGCTTCCACACGACGTCTGTACACGAGGTAGAAGAGATCGAGTTAGTGCAGGGTACTCTCATAAGACGACCGTGTCTGCCGAGCAAGGGAGCCGCTCCATGTGAGGTACTGGGGCACCCGGCTTGATGCTGGCGTCCTGGTTTAGCCAGTTGGAGGGGTCCAGCCAGGCCCTGGCTCCGCGACGCTTCCACACGACGACTGTACACGAGGTAGAACAGAGTTAGTGCAGGGTACTCTCTTATAAGACGACAGTGTCTGACGCTCCATGTGAGGTACTGAGGCACCCGGCAATCATCGGCATGTTGTGTCCTCACCTTCCCCCCCTGTGATCATGTTGTGTCCTCACCCCTCCCCCCCGTGATCATGTTGTGTCCTCACTGTTCCCCTCGCCCCCGTGATCATGTTGTGTCCTCACTGTTCCCCTCGCCTCCCGTGATCATGTTGTGTCCTCACCGTTCCCCTCGCCTCCCGTGATCATGTTGTGTCCTCACCGTTCCCCTCGCCTCCCGTGATCTTTAGTTCTCCAGTCTGAGTGAGGAACACTTCTCCGTTCCTCGCCAACACCAGCTGCCGTAGACTCGTGACTCCCTTGGGCAGCGTCACACCGAGTTCTAATTCCGGCGGGAAGATGGCGCTGTCGTCGGCGCCGGGGACTCGTCCTTGAAGCCAGTTGAGCGGGTTGTCGTAGTTGGTGTTTGGTGTCCAAACCTTCCAGACCTTGGGAAACCCCGTCACACCTAGAAGACAGGTGAGGGACATGTTTATGTGTTGTTGTGCCTTTTCCTCCTTATTTTAAGTTGATATTTTTATCTAACTCTATTCACGCTAGCTCAACGTGGATCTAGCACACGGAGGAACTCTGTGATCTAGCACAGATAATTTTTGCTTATGTTGGTAAAAGATATTTCTCTTTCATATACAAAGGCGACATTCCTTTTGACACGCATTCATATACTATCCCCACCACTACAAAGTATCTGCATGTTTTCGTTGGAGCTAATAAAGCACTTCGTTTAAACGCAGAACTTTGATTCGGGAGTTTGCCGGTTCGTAACTAGCCACTGGCAAAGCAGTCCTGACTGAATGGTTTTTCTAAGGTGTTCCCTAGTCATAAACGAATACGCCACGGAACCTTATTAAAACTTAAATTAAAAACTTACGATCGAGGCCACTACTTACTTAAAAACAAGTTTTTAAGTAAGTTGTGGCTTCGGTCATAAGTTTTTAATTTACGTTTTAATATTGTTCCGGGCCAATAAGCTCTTTTTCTATCTATCTTCTTCTCATCGGAACGCTTTGTACGCGAGTTGCAATGTAAATACCGGCCTCTAATGGCCATAAATTACAGTTTGATGGGGGTGCCTGATGATGAGAACGCGGAGTCGTGGATTTTTCCCAGACTGTATGATTGGAAATGGGGGTTAAATTTGGGGAATAGCGGATCATCCGCCAGATAATTGTACAGTATGATGTGGGTGGGAGCAAAAATAAGTTTACAGTAGAAACGGATTTTTTATTCCCGTCTCTTCTTAGCGGGCGGTGAAAGACCTCTTTGGAACATCGGGGGCCGCTTTCGGTAGAGATGACGAGGTGGTATGGTGAGAGGTGTTCATGATTGCTGATATAGGTCTAATACATGTCGTTTGGGCTCGGAAGGAACTGTGTCTGCGCCTGGATGGTCGGATTTCTTCTGTCTGGTAGGTCGTTGTAGAATGTTCGGGAGACATCACGGAGGTGCTCGGCTATTGATGCCATTTCTAGGTCTTCGTGGAGAAGGTGGATGGGAGTTTTGCGCGGGGCGAAGGACACGATTCAAAAGATTCTATTCTGTAGCCGTTGCAGTGAATCAATATTGCTGAGTGTCACACCGGACCAAACTGGGCATGCATAGGCGATGGCCGGTCGGAGAATCTGTTTGTAGATGGTCAGATGGTCAGATAAATCAATTTGCGGGGAAGTAAGTAGAGGGTGTAGGGCTGCCGCTTTTCCAGTGACTTTGCGGTGGATGTTTTGAATGTGGTTTAACCAGGTAAGACGCGCATTCATCTCTGAACCAAGGTAGTTGGCAGATGCTGACCAAGGGATCTGTACTCCTGCTAGCTCCAGATAGGGCAGTAGCGGCTTCCTTCGCTTTGTGAAATAAACTGCTTTCGTTTTGGATGTGTTGATCGAAGTTTGCCACTTGGCATACCAAGCTGCCATCTTGTTGAGACCTGCCTGGAGTAAAGCTACGGTCAGTGAAGGAGATCTTGCAGTAGCTGCCAGGGCATCATCGTCCGCGAATAAATGGATATCCACATCAGGAGGAAGTTTAGGGAGGTCTGCTGAGCATATATTAAATAGGAGTGAGCTTACACAAATCATTGAAATACACCCGCTTTGATTTTTCGTATAGTAGAGACTGCTCCGAGCCAAGAAACTTTGAAACGATCGATCTTTAGGAATGATCTTATTAGGTGATGTAGGTGCCGCGGAAATTTATGTTGTTCCAGCTTGAACAGAGGCCGGCGTGCCAAACCGTATCAAAGGCTTAAGCCACATCAAGAAAGACAGCTGCCTTGCCATGTCCGGAATTAAACCCTTAAGTAATTTTGTTGGACAATCTTAGCAGTTGGTGCACGGTTGATGCTTGCTTCACAAAGCCATATTGAGTGTCTGGTATGATAGCATTTTCGTTCCACGTGGCTCTGGAGGCGAGTTTGAATGATCTTTTCGTAAACTTTGGCCCAGACATGAGAAGACTAACTGGTCGGTAGCTTGCTGGATCTCTTGGCGGTTTTCCTGGTTTTGGTATGGCAACAACTCGTGCTGTTTTCCATGCATGCTCGCAACTAAGCGTTTATTATAAGTAGGCGGCAGTGAGAAACCGCAGGAAGTTGGTGGATAACGGTTTTGTTAATCCCGTCTGGGCCCGGGGCTTTCCTTGGTCGGAGATCTCGAAGAATTGACTTAAGTTCTGCAGAGGTGCACAAGTCGTTAGCAGGTAAGGTGTTTTTATTTATGTTTTATAGTACCGCTCGATGGGTCCATCTAGGTCAGGCGATGAGGCGACTGGAGCAACAGTCTGAAAAAGCGTTCTTCATAACGTCTGCTAGGGCCTTAGCCTTTTCAGTGCTGCTGAGTGCCGGTCCAGATGGTGTATCCAGTGGTGGATTTGGAATACCACGTATAGATAGTGGGCCATGGGCCAGATGGGAGTGGTGGTTTTCTCCCACTGATGTCGGCGGTGTGCAGCAATATCGCGGCGTAGCTCTCTGCTAGCTTGTTGTATTCAATGCGCAGGTCAGGCGTTCGAAATATCTGCCACCGTCGACGGGCAGTATTCTTTATTAGCACCGATCGCTTTAGCCTTGCAGGGAGGTCCATGTACGATGGCGTTGGTCAGGTAGTCCTATGAACTGCCATGTCAAATGCTGAAACGACACTAGTCTCAAGATGAAGAAGGCACTCTTCAATTCTCTTAGGATTTATCAAAAGAGGCACTGGATGCTCAGATTTTGGGTCACAACCTGACGAAAAAGGTCCCAGTTGGCTCTCTTGTTGTCTGGAACTGTGTGTGTGGAGGATACCAGGGAAGAGTTCCCCAGGATCAGAAGTACTGGATCATGGTCCGACGTCAACGCCTGGAGCGATTGGAGGTCGTAGGATACTCTGACATTCCTGAGTATGGCAATGTCCAGAACGTCCGCGGTCGTCCTATTTCTAAGGTGGAAATATGTGGGATCGACAGGGCCAACAACCGTGTAGCCAAAGTCCACGGAGTGTGCCAGTAGTTGGGCACCCCTATGGTTTTCTACAACCGAGTTCCAGTGCTTATGTTTTGAATTTAGGTCGCCTGCCACAACAGTGGGTGTGGTTCCTGGAAAGAGTCCCTCTATATCCGGGGGGTGAATGCTTCCTCGAGGTGGGTGATGGACGGATACTAGTCGGAGAGGTCCTCCCAGCGAGGTCACTTCTACTGCAGTAGCTTCAAGGTGTTTGGCCGGTGTTGGAAGGGCCAGCTGATGATGGTTGATTTCGTTTGCTACTAGAACGGCTGTTCCCCTACCTCGACGTGTTGTTGTAGCTGTTGGGCGGTCAGTTCTAATGACAGAGTATCCTGGAACTGTCCACTTCCGGTAGGGTAGAAGGTCAGTCTCATTTATCAGTGCATTTCAATTCGATTGATTTTTAAAAGGTGTAACAGTTCTGGAGTTTCTGTAATTACGCCTCCATTGGCGTTCCAAAACAAAATAATAAGCTTACGGGATTTAGGTGCCATGTTGAGTTCATTTAGCTAATTCGACTAGCATGTCAGCCAATGTATTTAGGATAGGGCTGGGATTTAGTTCCTTGACTGCTTCAACGATGCCCATTATAATGTTCCAGATCTTTGGGCTTAGGTCGGCGTTTGGAGACGCGGTATGATTTAGAAGTTTGTAGGATGGTTGCGATGGCTCAGGTGTTGAAGTGGTACTCGCTGGTGAGGACGAGGAGTTGGGTGCTGTGGTTGCTGTTGTTGTATGATAGGGAACTGTGAGTATCCTGGATTTGTTGTTGCAGAGGCATATGAGACGCCAGGACGTGCGTACACAGAGGTAAGTTCGGCGGAATAACGCGGGTTGGTTGCCTTCTTTGACAGACGACGTCCTTGGGTTGTGCGAGGTGGAACCTGCTGGTCACAGGCCTTTTGGTACGCTGGGCAGCGACGGGAAGAAGCCGGATGGTCTCCTCCACAGTTAGCACAGGTTGCTGGCATCGTTGGTGGTTTAGTAATAATAATAATAATAATAATTTTTATTCACCTGGACTGGTACATTGCACAAGTATAACTCTTAATGGAGAAAGTGAATAGCCTAGCCTATGGTTAAGAATAATAAATACATTGTTAACTTATAAAATTATACATAAAAATATACATTTTAATATTTCCCTTTATTTCTATACATAAAGGTATTATTTTGTCTTGAATTGCATTATTTTCAATTATATTCATTTTCATACGTAAAGGTCAGGAATGTGAAGGAAAGTTGAGTGTAAAGCTAGGATGGGGTATTTGTACCCCGGGGCACTAAATTAAGTTAAAAGTCAGCGGATGAAGGTATTATGTTTGGTGAAGCAATCCCCTATTAGAAATGATTTCAATGTGTATTTGAAAGACTAGTGTTTGTATGTTTAATTTCTGGTGGTAGATGTTGAGATGTTAGACATTGGTAATGAGGTCCTTTGGAGAAACGCGTTGTTTTGGGTTGGGACATGAATTTTTTGATTGTGATGTGTATCGGGGTCATGAATTTTTTGAGTTTAATTTGAAGAGGGGGGGTTTGATTGATAAAGACTGCTGCAAGTTGTATTAAAGTATTTGCTAAGGTCAAGTTTTTTGGGTAGGAAAAATATTTTACACGAGGTACCCAAGAGGCCCTACTAAAATTGAAGGCCCTTTTTTGTAATCTAAAAACTCTTATAGTTGTGGCGAGTTTCCCCAAAAAATAAGCCGACGATATGGGTATGGATGTGAGCATGGTAATGAGAAAAAGGGACGTTGGGGTTTTTTTGACTAGGGCTTTTATTCTTTGGGGAGGAAACAACCACTCTTTATTTTTGAGAAAACAGGTCATGGGTCTGCCAAATCAAGGGTGTCAGTAATGTAGCCCCAGGAACTGATGGCGTCAGGCAGGCAATGCTCTTAGAGAGTGCGAATGAGGAGGTTTTGGGGGGATCCAATTACTTGTGGGGGAAAATTTTAAATAACTTTTTTGACGGTTGAATAAAAAGGAGGTTTTTTTGCAGTATTGTGCTTTAGGAACTTTTTGTTGGAATTTGTGAGAGTGGGCTAAAGATTTTCCTTTTTGGCTGTGGTATAGGGTGAAATCATCGAGTATTGTGTTAGTGTCCCCGGGGGAAAACTTTTGGCATATCGTTGACATAAAGGGAGAAAGAAGGGTGGTAAAAGAATTTTCCTTGTGGGGACACCATTTTTCAGGATCAGCGGTTGAGAATGAAAAGGGTGGTTGATTTGGGTTTTGACATTTTGGGGGCCCGGTCAGTAGGTAAGAGGGAGATCCGGGAGGGGGCCTGGCCCCCTGATTCCCATTTGATTTTTAATTTGCATATAGGATAGAGGATCGATGGTGCGAATGTTTTACAAGATCGAAAAAAAATCCCTATGGGAAGTCCCCTTTATCAAGTGCATCGTGGATATTTGAAAAAAGTGAAAAAATAGCTGTGGTATTTGTTTACCTTTTTGGAAACCATGGGCTTTTGGTGATAATATGTTTGTTTTGGATGTAAAAGAGGTTAAGGGGCAAAAAAAGGTTTTTCAAAGATTTTGAAAAGGAAGAGAGAGAGATAGGGGCAAAATTTGTTTGGGCTTTTAGAGAGCCCTTTTTCTTATAAAGTGGAATAACTTAGCTTTTTTCAGTTTTAAAGGGGAAAATACCCAGTTTCAAATGTTTGTTTATTATTAATGATGGGGGAATAGAAATGGATTTGAAAAATTTTTGATAAAATTGCAGTGGGGACATCGTCTAGCCCGGAAGATTGTTTGTACCTAACGATCTAATAATTTTTTGCAATTTCTTTTGAGGTGGTGTAAAGAAACATTGCTTTGGGTTTTGAGGGTTTGTTGCTGGGGGGGCTTGCAGTATTATGATGAATTTTGGTCGTTTTTAAATGCCCCAAAAAGTAGTTTTTTAAATAGTTTGATATTATTTGGATCTGACACTGGGGCCCCTTCTATGTTAGCGAAAGGCATCACGTGTTGGGGGGCGAACATTTGATTTATTTTCCCACGAGTCTTTTTTATTGTCGGCCTTTTCAATTTTTGTGAATAAAATTGTTTTTTGTTTTTAGTTTAAAGGAGTGGATTTTCTTGAGGGTTTTAAAATCGTCTGGGAGTTGAACGGGGGGGTTTAATTTTTAGAACTGATAAAGCTTTCTGAGCTTTTTGTCTTCCGAATCTTTAGAATCCACGGATTGGCGGTTTTTTTGTTTTGACGGGGTTTTTGGGAAAAGTATTGTTAAAAAAAACCTGGGGAATGTATTAGAAAGGTGTTTAGTGCATCGTTTGCGTCTGAGATGTATTAAGCCCCTTTTTCACCATAACTTAGAAAAGGTTGATATTGTTTTTTTAAATTTTCCTTTTTTCCCGCAAAAAATTGTGGGGAGAAATGCTCCTCCCAATTTAAATTTTCTAGAAGAATGGCTGCATGATTGAGAAGGTGGATGCAAAAGTTTAGTATTAAAAAAAGGATTTTATTCATAAAGTGAATATATTATAAGGAGGGTACATTTTGCAAGTGTACGAGTAGAGTGTGAGGAAGAAAAACCATTTTAAAAAGATTCGATCATGTCAAGGAGGGTGTCTGGGGGTAGTTTAATAACATGTTAATTTTGAAATCTCCGCAAAGAGCAATTTTGTTTTTGGAAAATTGTTTGGTGTTTTAAACAAGGGTTTTTCCCGGGAGATTGTCAAAAAAGAGATTTACATCTCCTTGGGTGACTATAGATTGAAAATATCGAATTTGTGAGTTGGTTATTTTAAAAACATCCAGGCATTCAAAGTCAAATTCTGGCATATTAATTGGGTTGTGGAAAAAGGAACTATGTTAAGATGAGGTTTCGCAAATATACTACCCCGCCATGTTTATGGGTTGGTCGACAAAAGATGCTTATGTTAGGAAAACTGGTATGCAGAGGCGGGTTGATTTTGTGATTCTAGCCCGGTTCCGATATACATATTACGTCGGCCGAGTTAATTTGGATCAAGTTTTTAGTTCTTCCATTTTATTTCGATGGAGCGGATGTTTAGACTTAGGATTGTTTATTAGCCCATAGTTTTTGAAAGATTTTTTGTTTGGTTGTTTTTTTTAAAGGTTTGTTTGTGGGATTTAGAGGTTATAGAAGAGAAGGGCATGGTTTTTGGCATATTATGGAGTGGTGAAAGTCAGTGTGTTTAGGCAATGTGGGGGGTTTTTTTTTTTCGGGGTTTTTTTTAGTTTCAATTAAAAGGGTTTTTGGGTTGGTGTAGCTAGTCAAATAGGGCCCAGATTTGGATTTTTTATGATATATTTAGATGACTTTAAGTGGGGTGGTGGAAACTAACATTTAGTGGCCTGTTTTGTTTCTTCCGATAATGATCAGTAAGAATTTTAAAAAAAACTCTCTGGGGGACCCGGTTTTTGAATTTTAAGTTTTTTGACCGAGACCCTCTCTTACAATTTCCGTAAAGTTGATAATTACAATTTGGAAAATTGCCTTTTACCACTACTTCGGGGTTTTCAGTTGTGGAAGTAAGTGCTGACTTCTAGGAGTGGTATAGCATCCTGTCGAAAAAGGCCCCCCTCTCGATATCACCCGTGTTGGCTTTCTTCAAACGTACTGGAATGTACAGGTCTTTATCCTTTTTAGGGTGAGGCCGTCCAGATGACAACAACTGTGAGGCTCCTTTCAATCGTACGGAAGTACAGTGTTTGGTCACTAGTAGGGTGAGGGCCGTCTCAGATATATCTGTGTTGGGGGTTCTCTTCAATGTACTGGAAGACAGGTCTGAAACCTTGTAGAGGTGAGGGGGGTCCCCAGATGACAAAAACTGTGCAGGCCCCCTTTCAAACGTACTGGAATGTACAGTGTCGGTCATAGTAGAGGGAGGGCCGTCTCAGATATACTGTGTTTGGCTTTTCTTCAATCGTAGGAATGTACAAGTCTTGGTCCAGAAGAGGGAGGGCCGTCCAGATTTATGCACCGGGCTGGGTCCTATGTGAATTTTACTTGGTATAGTTTAGTATCACTTTTTTGTTGTTGCAAGGCATAGATTTAGTTTCCTTCAATGTAGTGACGAATGACACGTGACAGTACAGTGTTTTACTCATTAGAGTTTTCAAAAAACTTCTTTTTTGAAGACACATCCGGAATTCTGACTCCCCCTGAACTGTTTTCAGTCTCTACAATGAAGTTTTTTCCCCGGTTCTGGGGTTGGTTGATATCCATGTCTCCCCCCTAACCCAAGTCTCAGAATTGTCTTGTACTAGCGTTCATCCGACGTAGATGACAGTAAGCGTCCTGCCCCAAAAACGGGGTATGGGGGATCCAGAGATCGCCCCCGGGTGGCGTCTCTGTGACATTGGACCGGGATAGGTAGCTTGAGTATCAATTGTTTTTTTTGTTGCAAGGATAGATTTAGGGTTATCTTGTTTTGAATTGTTTTAGGTGAATTATGAGCTGGATTTTGGAGGCGATCTCATCAATATTTTTTAACAAGGCTTTAGGTCTGGGGTGCCATGAAACCCCATTTTTATTTGGGGGCCCAGATAGTACATCATTTATTCGTTTAGATTGATTTATTTTAACATTTCCCCAGTTTTTTTGGGTGGGGGCCTCCTTTGGAGATGTCTGTTGGGAAAATCCACTTTTTGTATCAACTACAAAAGTCCCGGACTTGCACACCCCTTTAAGTTCGAGTTTACTTCATTCAGGGAATTCGGGCATCTCGGCGATAAAAAAAGCCCTTTTATGCCTACGAGCCCAAAGGGTTGCCTTCTTGCAGTCCAGATCAATGATAAAAGTTTATCCATTTGTGCCCGGGGAGCTTTACATTTTTAATGAATTTGTGCATTATGAATTATTATTTTGGTCACAGAGTGCCCCTGTCTGGAAGTCTGATCTTCTATTTTCTCTTCAATTGGCGGGGCGGGTCCCGGAGAATTTTTAAAACAATAATCCTTTTGCTTGTAAGTTCTGACATCCGCTGAAATGAGTCGCTTAGTAAAGTGTTTCCAGATGTAGGCTCAGGGGTGTAGTTAGTGCATTCTTTTTTGAGTAATTTGTGAAGACTGTTAGAGGCTATAGGGTTTTTTGTTTTGGTTGTTTTCATGCTGAATTTGAAGTTTTAATGCATTAGAGGAGCGGGGGAAATCATTTCCTAGATTCGAGAGCAGTTCAAATCTGTTTTTTGTCAAACCCCGGGTACAAAAAAGTAAGTACAGGAAGGGATGTTTGTGTGAGTGCGCACTTGAAACATGGGGTAGAGGCAAAAGGCTGAGCTGTGGCCCATACTTTTGACATTTACAATCCCGCCTGCCCACACGCGGATCACGACAAAGTGGGCACGGTCTACGCCACCTTCCACGGGGGGGTGGAACATTTGTTAAAACACTGCAAATACGAAGTCTTGGTTTCGCAAATCTTCTTTTATGTAGTTATGTCGACATTTGCGGGAATAGCCCACCATTAAAACCCTTTTTCGGGGTTTTTTCAGCAATGGGGAAAGTTAGAATTAAACCCTGTTCTGGGAAATTTTGTTCCGAGTTTATAGGTTTGAAATCTTCTGCTTTTACTAAAAAGAGTCTTCGTAGAAGAAAGGGTGACACCCCAGTGGTGGATCGTGAACCAAGTTCATATGACTCATAGTTGGGGACCCCAAAGACAGTGATTAGGGGAACACACTCCACTTTTTGGGGTGTGTCGCTGGGTATTACATTTGTGGAGTATTGGTTTTTGCAAATTTGTGTCTGTTGCTGTCCTGGGAAAAACCGAGGGGAGAGCGTCACCGCTGGTGATGTCAATTTTGGTCGCCCAAAGTCCATTCGCGTGGGCAGATAACTCGGGTCTAGAAGACGCGTATGTTGGAGGGTCGTTTGGAGCGGGGTGAAAGTTTTGACAGGGGGATTCCGTTGGGGTTGGGGGTGGAAGTGCGGGAAATCGATGGTTGAAATTAAAAATGCTGTTGCCTGATTATTTTTTTAAGATTTGGGGTTCGCAAAATTCCCCTTTTGCTTCTGTTTTTTGTCGTTTTTCTGCGGAGGGGAGAAGTGGTTTTAATGGTACTGTGGTTTGAGTGGAATCTTGTTTTGTTTGTGAATATACGGGTTCCAAATTTTGTGATAGCAAACCAGTTTGATGCTGTTTAGGGGGGGGCGGGAGTCATGACGGGCAATGTTTTCAATTTCGACCCAAAAACTTTATCCTAGCACGCGCCTACTTTGGAAAGTGCCAGAGGGCAAAGTCCCCACTCGAAAAGTGACTCGTAGCTCTGCTCTGCTGGAGTTGGCCCCTAAGATGTAATGCTATGGGTGCTTTCAATTAAAAACTACGTAAAAATCTTAGTTAAAATTAAACAAAAGGTTTTTGGCTGTAATAATGTCAGTATGAAAACAGAAGCTATGCGGCTGTTGGCCCCCAGGGCAGTAGTATTCTGCTAGTGGATTGTATCCAAAAAATTACGGAATATGCGTTGAGCACGGCTTTTTTCGGTGCACGACACGAATAATCCGTTTGCTGCGAGCTTTGACTCGCGAATGAGTTCTTTTTTTAGAAGTACGAACCTGTTTAACCCCAAAATTTAAAAAGGTGATGTTATTATAGAATACCCCAATCAGGGGCGGAGAAATCCGCATTTGTATTTTCGTTGCTGGTTTGAGTTGAAACAAAATTCGTTATATCTATCAATATAATATAGGCTTTAAAAAGGGTTTCAAATAACCAACCAAATTTTACCCTCCAAAAAAAACCCCCCCCCCCCCAAAAAAAAAGTTTTTTCCCC
>JAMZAV010007289.1:0-30216 GCA_024449915.1 Sweltsa coloradensis | reverse complement strand
TTTCAATTTATTTACGATATATCTACATTTTTGCATTACTAAAACATAAATTCACTTTGTTCCGTGACCGCAACCTTGCAAAGCTTGGTAAAATACATTTGCACGAACTTGTACATTTAAAATAACAGTTGCAAATTGCAAATGCCAAAATGTAGAAGGGTAAAAAATAATACGAACACTTTTATTCTCAATATTATCTTAATCGCAATTTTAAAAAAATATTCATTTGTCCATTTTTCATTTGATTTGATGAGGGGAAAGGTTTCCGGTGGAAGAGAGGTTGGTTGATATAGCTTTATTATATCATTTCTGCAGGACATATTGAACTAATACATCGCTCAGTGCCCAGTGTTCCTGGGGTTGGGGGGGGGGGGGGGGGACGTTGCCGTAAGGCTCAAATTCAGCCCCATTAGTCATACTTTCAATACTTCTGTTACAAAAGGGCGAGAAATGTTTTATATCCAGTTTAATCAATATGTACGTGTAACAAATTAGCCATTTACCATTAACCATTGACCATACTTATCACTCGTGAGGGCTGCGGGCGACATTTTACTACTGTACTGGATCATGGGCAAAGCTAAATCAATCAGGGTTCTCCACTGCTTGTTATATCCCACAAAAATATTGGTGCATGTATTAGGGTTTCCAATAACATACTTCCTCAGGTTGGTGGAGAAACCGATTGCCCAATATGACCTACCATCATAGTACATCGTTCATTCATCTAGTGGTAATTTTAGTATAATCCAAAGTAGAATTTCTGAAGGATGGAGGAAGTTATGGTTCCGATGATTCCTCAACAACTAACGTTATTCATGATAGTTATTTAAGTAAAAAACAAGGGTCAAAAATAAAATGGACTCTCTTAAGGTGACGAATGTAGTAATGAGAGGAAATAGCAAAAGGGGGTTGGGGGACGTTAATTCCAGCATTCCATTTGACTAAGAAGAAACCTTGCAAAGAATCTTTAGTCATAAATGCAGCTTGGATGTAATTTTTCAATCAGTTTTTAATCGTTAGTAGCTTATCCCGTGAATCTGCACCTTTTCAAATGTTTTACCTGATGAATATTATAGATTAAATTAATATAATATTATGATTAAATTAGTTCTTTACTTTATTTGACGAATCATTTTAGACCTAGTTTGTAAACTCATTTCATATTGTCATCCCTGAGCCTGATTTTTTAGGATGCAGACTGGAGCATTTTCCGTAGCCAGTTTACTTCTCATTCATATTCAACTCTGCATGATTGCCACGCAATATATACACAGTTATTTAGTTGTTGGCTTTCGTGATTCATTGTTTATGTTATTTTACACTTTACGGAAATAATCACGCAATATAATATGTTTTAAAACAAATATTTAATTAATACTTCAACGTTTCAAAAGACTAGGCTTTCATTTTCAAGAAGACACGGTATAATTTTTTTTTACATACCACGTCTTCTTGAAGTTTGAAGTTGAACTTTGAAGTTTTAATTAAACATTTGTTTTAAAACATATTATATCGCGTGATTATTTCCGTAAAAACAACATATTATACATATATACATGCACACTCATATAGTCGTATGTTTTCAAAAAATGTTGTTGAAAAAAATTGGGAAAATAAAATGTTTAAATCAAATTTAGTATTTTAGTATTTTTAGTTCCCATAAAAAAAATGTGCTCGTTCCATATCGACCAGACGGCAGAAAATGCTAACAAATATAACTGGCCACTAGAACTCTCTCGCTCATGATGTGGGTGAGTGTACAAGTCGCAGTCGCAGTCTGCCCATTTGAGGCGTGAAACTAGCTCTACCCGACCGACCACCTCGAGTGAAACTAGCTCCGCCTTGCGGCGTTTGCCCTGACCTCCGACCTCAGCTCTGTCACACTCGGGGGTGAGGGCCTCAAAGTTAGGACAAACCGAACGTCGCTTAATTTTAGGCAAGAGTAAAGCTGGCTGAATTTAGCGTCGGTGTCGGGCGAGTGTTATCCGCCAGGGAGGTCAACGCTGGAAATTATCCGACAGTCTCTGGAGTGACTATGAACGTTTGAAACTGTAATGGTAGCATTCGGAGATATTCATCAATATCCTTTACGGAATAGATGAAACACTAGGTTAACTTTGATCAAAACATGATTAGCAATTTATTTTGTGTTTTGCTTATTGGTGTCGCTAGATTGAGTGCAACATTTTGTAAATGTGGTTTGTAATTATACTATAATCTCAATTGCGAGAATTATTTACATAACTATCTTCCATTCGTTGAGAAGAAAATTTGGTATTACATGACATTTAATGCATGATTTAGCAATTTGTGTCAATTTTAATTTTCGCGACCATTTTGTTTACAGATAACAAATTATGGTTCATTATGGGTTTTTTCCTAATGTGCAACTTTTCTAAAACTGACGATTATTCTAGACCGCAGTGGCAATAGGAATTCAATGTTGTGTTTTGTTGAAATGATTGTGTTATTTCGTTAAGGGGAATCCCTAGACCCAAATATGATTTCTTAAGAATGCAGTAAAGACGTCTGAAAAGTAAGTAGAATGTAAGAGGGGTTTAATAAAAGAGCGGATTATTTTTTTGAAATTTTTTTGACGGGACATAACCTCAGAATCAACAATTGTATTCAAATACTGGAATCAGTTTGCTCAAGTTCAAAATTGGATTTTTAGCAGCGGTATTTTGTATATTATTTCTACACTTCTTTATCTGCAACCTAAATAAAAGGATTTTTGGATGTATATGGTTTGTTGCGTTGCACAATTTTTTTCGCCTGCCGGTACAATTTCAAATTTTGTACCGTTTAACGGAAAAAATCGTGCAACGCCTGAAACCATAGAAACCATAATTCTTATATTAAGGTTGTTTATAAAGGAGTGTAGAAATAATATACAAAAACCGCTGCTAAAAATTCAATTTTGAACTTGAGCAACTGATTCCAGTAATTTGAATACAATTGTTGATTCTGAGGTTATGTCACGTCAAAAAAATTTCAAAAAAATAATCCACTCTTTTATTAAGCCCTTCTTACATTCTACTTACTTTTCAGACGTCTTTACTGCATTCTTTAGAAATCATATTTGGGTCTAGGGATTCCCCGCTTGTGAAAAATATCTCTGTTTTGTATGAGTATGCAAATTTTCACAAACAGATGAATAATAAGCTAAAGGACCTAATGTACATATGGAAATGTATATACATTACATAAAAACTACTGAAACATGACAGTACAATCTCTATTCATTGATGAAAATGGGGCACACCGTGAATTCGAATTAATTAATTTTAGGTGAGTAAATAAATTTATTTTGAAAAATATCTTGAATTACTAAAATCACACCTTCGTAAGAAGTGTATTTAATTTACAATCCTCATTTATGTTTGCGTTATTGAAATGTTAATATTTTGTCGTATTTACGAAAGTTTAATTAATATTATAGTTACATTCTAGAATAGCCTGTAAATAAATGTTTTTGATAGGCGCCTGATAGGTACAGTGGCATGGAAATCGAGTGATTACATTTGTCTCAGTTATTGGCTAACAGATGGCAGCACGTGTGCCAATATCTCGCTACTTGAGCGCCATCTGTGCTCGTACACAGGAGATATCGCGGGAAACGAACGTAGGAAGCGACTATTCGAATAATTTCCGTTTGATGAGGTGCGTGGGATATTGAGGTATTTTATGGTGGGCGTAATGAAACACGAGGGCCTCGTAACTGAATGTGTGCCAGCACTCTCTTCTGGGACGTCAAGCCTGCGCGAGGCTGAATGATGGAGGGATGACTGACAGTTGGCATAGATATATAGCTCAGCGTAGAGCGTAATTAACTCGAGACTAGCATTCGTTCTAAAGATGCAGCTTGATTATATTAAGACTAATAAAGTATGTGAAAGTTTGTCAGAAAGTAAAAGTGTTGCAAGCTATAATCAGTTAATCACAAAATAATGTTATTTGATAATAAAATTGATGTAGTGAAGTATATATTGACATGGACATTTTTAAATAGCAAACAGGGTTAGGGGAAATACGTAATATAGGGAGCAAAACTATTAGTTACAGATTTTCGGAGAAGAAAACAAGAACAACTTTGTAATGACATTTGGTGGAGGTGCCGGGTACGGGTAAATTTCCCTTTAAAAATGCAGCCTGCTTCCTTGCCCCGGGGGGGCACAAACAATTCTGTTAACCTTATTGAAGGTAATGTCAAAACAAAACATGTCTCGGGGGTCACGCAAGTCGAACGAAAGGACCGACGGACACAAAAATGTGCTTAAAAGGAAATTTGCTCCCCAATATTTTAAAAACTATTCCCCAAAAGCATGGTAAAAAAAGTACTGTAAACTAAATTACTGTAATGAATACTTTTTGCTTTGATATAATATTTTTTTTCCAAAATTGGGGTTTTAAAAACATTTATTTTTACTTAACTGTGGGAAAAAATTGTTGTCACATTTTCGGAAAAAAGAAGAAGTTCATCATTTTGCCTCTTGCATTACCTCTTCTTATATCTTTGTGATTTTATATAACGTTTCTTCCTTTTTTTATTTATGCTAACAAATAGTGGCTATAAAAAACGTAACCAACTTTTAATCCCATTATTTATGCATAAAATAGTTGCTTATATATAATCTAGTTCTTCTTTAGGACTTACTTTATATGTATCTAGCAGTCCTCGCCACGAGTTTGTTTGGATTTTAAAAAACCTTATGTGGTAGAGTATACCTCCCCTTTTTAAATCCGTTAAAACAAACAATCCTGGCCTCATAAGAAATTTTGGATTACTCGTTACAAACTACGGTCATGAAAGCTCTGGTTTGATGCTAGTCAAGCTCAAAAACGACTTTTTAATCCGCTACTGCTGAGTTATTCCCCAGTCAGCCCGACACGCACATGTCAGCACCTCGATTAAATTGAGTTTTAATTAAGCATGTTTACAGCTACCTTCCCTGTGCGTGCGTCTCGAGTAGTTCCGGGTTTCAATGACCTTGTCTGCGTCTACGCAATAGACTTTGACCCTTTGAAGACGACCCGTCCTGTACATTGCTTACAACACGCATTTGGATTACTCTCCCCTAGTGTTTTGGGCGTGTGTTTGATACGGAAATGAATGGTGGTGTTTTGCAATAATCTCCGCTACGTACTTGTAGCGCTCATATCGCGAATGTTACTCTAATGAAAGTTATTGGCTGACTGAGGACGGAGGAATTGGTGGGGATGAAATAAAATTCCTCCCTACATGTATAAAGCGATCGACAAAGACGTAGGGGCACGTAATATACATGTGTATTCTGCAGTTACAGCCTATTAGGACGTTTATAGGTTTGTAGAAGTAAGATTCTATATTGAAGGTCATCCTTCCTCCCCCAATGTACATAAATCTCGCTCTGTCTCTTTGCTTCTATCTCCCATGTAATGGAGGGGGTATTTAATGTATTATTCACTTTCCTCGGCATAAGCTTTCAATCAATAATGAACTTCTCATACGAAACATGCGATGGTAATGCCGAAGAGTGCTCTTCTAATCTAATGAGTTAATCATTTAGGCCTACTGCACATTAACATGTTTGTATTCCAAAACAACATAAAAGTAGCTTATACATTAAATAGAGCTTATCTCAATTTATCTTCTCACCGTTTTAATAAAACCCTTTAAATTGTTCCATAAAAGAAGAAGACACCTGAAAGTGTATTTGTAGACATAATTCTGAATTATTGTTAATTAGTTCTTGCTCTTTAATGAGATTTTACAATTTCTTGCTCAGCAAAAATGTATATTAGGAGAGATTTATTTTGTAACGGGATAAATTATAGAAACAGGGTGCTGACTTTTGTTAACTGAATCAACGCCATTGATATCGAATACGACCATCAGAACAATGGGCGCGGAAATATCTCTGCTATCAGGTTCGGCCGTTCTTCAACCCCCCAGCGTATGTATGTACACAATTCACCTCCTGTGGAAAAGATACGGGGAGGGTTGGTGTTTGCGCGTGTGAGGGGGTGGGGAGGAGGTAGCATTTACTTCATAACGACGCAGCCGCAACATCTTCTTACTTCCCAGTCACAAACCACAGTGAATTCCCCAACTGTAATATCCTCAACCAATGTTTCTACGCATACGTACACGCACCCCGTGACTCAGATCCGCTTAATTTCTTGTCTCAATACAAGATGATACTGAAGCCAAATAAACCATTCAACTAACACTTACTTAGGAAGCAATTTCCCTCCCTTGCTCTTTCTTTACCCCCACCTCTATATCAACTTAATAATATACAAATATCTGTTCTTTCCCCCATTTGAAACTGCACTCAATATTTCATAGGAGGGCGGAAGGCAGGGTATAGAACGCACCCTTCTGGGGAAAATGAGCATTCAAAGGCGCACTTCTCTCTATACACACCACACAACTGAACCAGTGTTGGTGGCATAAAAGCCAGCATGATTTGTGACTCGAGCGTCCAAAGGTCGGACTGGCCGTTTCTGCTCTGCTGACTCCAACATACAAATGGAGGAATATTTTATAGGGAAGATTTTTGTATTACGGGAATAATGCGGGACGTTCATTAAGTCGGATGTTTCAATCCAGTGCGGGCGAGCGCGGGCGGCATTTAGGAACGCGGTCGCGATCAGAGCGCGTTCCGCTAGTCTCTCGCTCTCTCTCGCTCTCCCAGTAAGGCGGGCAGCGATATTCACATACTAAATAATTACAAAACAATTTTTGGAATTTAAAGTCCAGACGTTATCAATAAACTTTATATTCTGTAAGCAGGAAAATTAACAATAGGTTTATTTTTCTCTTCGTTTCAATTACAAAATAGCATGAGTGGCTAATTTAGGAATCTAAAAAGTTCAGAAACAAAATGTTACAAAGCTAATTTAACTGGGACTGAACATAGCAAAAAGACACAAGTGGCTTAATGGAGGAAATGTAGTGAATGAAAAATTATTCAGTCTCATATTTATATGTGCAATGGCAATCGTTGAAATATTTGGATTGAAAGTTGTGTGAAGGTATAACGACGTATTCTACAAAAAATATAATAATTTCGTCTGGGTTTTAATCGCCTCGTGAAACAGGCCAAGCCACAATATTATTAACTGTTACATCCTTCAACTCGTGTATATCAGCGTTTGATTGCAAAAGATGTCAGCTCATTGGGACCAAGCTTCGATTGATTGGGTATTGCTTAACGTCTGATATTAATACACTTTGGCTATTCGAAACGATGAGTGATAGATGAGGATGAAGTATGAACAGAAAGGAGGAGAGGAGGGGAAACCCGGTAACGGCACGTAGCCTACTCCTTTCGAAAAGTACCAAGGGGATCAACGGCTTAACGTCCGATCCGAAAGGACGGTGTAACCTCGACAGTCAAATAGGTTCCTCCATTGACCCGGACTGCCGAGCAGACGTCGAGGAGAACGAAGCCGTTACATTAGCTCTCGTACCCTCGATCTGCTCTAACTAGCAGGTATACGTGAGTTTCAGGGCAGTGCAGTCACCCACTCTAGCCCTGACCACGCCCGAAGGCTGCTTAACTTCGATGTTTGAGTGGGAACTGGTTAAACGACCTCGGGTACAAAGCTTCGAAAAAGAAACTTAATGAGTTAATACATTTTAATAAAAATTACAAGTCAGTCTGTCACCTACGTAAGGGAACCATATCAATTGTTCACTATCGCCTCTTGTGACCAACACTGAACCTTTTCTACCTGAAACTAGACTACGTTATTTACCTAATGAATTATACCACTATTTGCCACTATTATGGGTATTTGTTTGAAGTTGGATTAGCAAAGCAAACGTAAGCAAGATGTAACAACAGAAACACCAACATTTGCAATTTCGACAGAATCCACCACCTACGTATATCTGTTCAAACAGTTTTATAAACGTTAGGCAGGCGACTTTGAAGGTATATGAAGGAAATTGAATAATTTTTATTAAGTTCATGTCATGATCTAAATGCTTAAAAGTGGAACAAGCAACAATGTCGTGCTTGAAAACTACGTCAAACGTATTTAATGAAACCTTGTTACTAAAGAACGGTATTTGTTATTAGGAAGTTTATTACTCAGAAAACAATTCCAAGAAAACACTTTCAAAGTGAAGAAACATTAACACGACTCTCTCGTATTTTGCGTTGTAGTGTTGGTAATAAAACTTAAACTTCTACAAATATGAAATATTTTGAGTTATTATTAGTTTTTACCCTCGCCGTCGATTTATGTTGCGTATGCGTGCGTGTGGCCACGCAAGAAGGTGATCTCAGGTGAAAAACAAAATAAAATAAAAACAACTTCATCTCGGAGAAGAAATTTATGGAAGTTGATGATTAATAGTCGCTTTTACCCGGTACTTAATTATTACGAAGACAAACTGGCTGAAAATATCAACTTGAAGTGCCTATAGGTGTTGTATTGACTGAACAATATATCAAGTATTAGTCGATAGAGAGAGGATTTTGTACGTAATTTTCATTTTTGGTACAATACTATCAAAAATGAAGCGTGCTAGAATTGAGAAAGTTAAATTTGATATTTCCCTGCTTGGTACAGACTTGAGAATTGAAACACTTTGCACAAGCAACAAATAAAACAAATATTTTTATAACGTCTATGGAGTCCCAAGGTTTTAATGTATGCTACGAAGGTGACAGGTTAAAAAGAAAATATAACAATTTCGAGAATACCGTTTTGTCGATAAAATCTAAAATAATGTTTTAATTGAACAAGGTTAATCGAGACGACGTGTGCCTACAAAAGGAAACCATCGTTTTGAAGTCAGAATTAAGTGTTTAAAATTTGTGTATCGTATACGTCTTTCTAAGCACATTGTGTTTCCCCTTAAAGCATACGCCCTACATCGCCCGGGTTTGGGACAACCCACCAACACAATTACTCTTCAAAAAGAAGTTTATGTTCGATTGGAACCCACTTTTCCCTGAATCTACACTTTTTCTGAAGGTGAAAAAACGCCTTTCTGTACGCCTTTTTTCCTTTTCCATTAGTTCGTGGATCCACTTTCTCCCTGGCTATTGAGGGGGTTAAAAGTAGACGAAGAGATCTAATCCCAAAATAATAAAAGCAACTGGCTGCTGAAACAACAGTTTTTTAGAAGGACATTTTATTAAATAAAAAATTTTAACACGAGGGCTACCTTTTTATTTTATTTTTCACTTAAACGTTCTTATGTATTCTAAGCTCTCCATAACAGTGCTTCCTCCATCCCGTCATTTCAACAAAGTCAAAACGGGGATTTAAAACGCATAAACTTACTGCTACCTCAATGTGCTACACGTGGTAGCCCATTTTCCCCACGTAAAAATCTACATATTATAATACCCCCCTCTTCCCCCCCTCCCCTCCCCAACTGCATTAACACATTTCGAAAACATTTCCCCTTTCACATCGCAGGTGAAACCCTTCAAATTTTGAATATTTCATGCCCAAACTTTCAGATACAGGGGAGGGGCACAACAACTTTTACCTGTGCAAAATCTGGCAACCCTGTCGTCTGACCGTCAGGATGGCCCGAAAAATACATAAACCCTTTTTTAATATTTCGAAAAGGGATCCATTCAACGAGTCAATTTTTAGACGAAAAAATCCATTTACAATCTACCCCCTAGGATTAGGCCTATCGAGCATAATGGGTTTTTTAAAATATTGTAGGAAAAATATTTAAAGCCGATAATGACGCACAATACATTTTGATTTATTTTAAATAGATTTCGCGTTTAGTTTTTAATCTGTCCAAATGGGAAAACTTAGGATTTAATGGCTAAAGTTAATTACATTGTATTTATATACTGACATCAAAATTTTATTAGTTTAAAGGAAAATTTGGAAAAATATGGCTCTAAAATAATAAACAAAACACTTTTGACGGCAGTAGGGGAAAATTAAAGGTTCCCGGGGCGCCCCATACCGGGGATCCAAGGGGGACCCAATATGGCGTCGATGACGTTTTTTCCGGGTTCACGTGACAGCCGCCATATTGTTTCCGGCCCCCATCTTTTTTCCCGGGTCGCCATCTTTTTTTTCCGGGCCGCCATTTTGTTTCCGGCACGTTTTTCCCTCCGCCATTTTGTCCGCCATTTTAATTTCCAGCCCCCATTTTGCCGCCTTTTTGAATTTCCGCCGCTTTTTTGAATTTCCAGCAGCCATCTTAAAATTTCCAGCCCCCTCTTGGCCACCATTTTGGGTCACCGCCATTTTAGCTCCGCCGCCATCTGGCCGCATCTTGGCCGCCTTTTGTTCAGCCGCCATTTTAGGTCGCCCACCATTTTGGGCTCCCATTTTTGTTCGGGGGCCTTTTTAGTTTTGCCGCCATTTTGGTCGCCATTTTAGGTCGAGCGCCATTTTAGCTCTGCGCCATTTTATTTCGCCGTCATTTTTCCCGTGTCCCTCCCATTTTCAAATTTTTCAAATATCGCGCCACTTTTTGCGTCCCGCCACTCCGCGCATTTCTAGAAAACCCATTTTTGGTACTTTAATTTCACTGATATATTATTTTTTAATTCATTTTTATTTCCAATTGAAAGCGCCCTTTAAAAAAAAAGGTCAGATTACCGTGTCTGAACATGAAACTCGGTACCTTGGATTACAGCTATCGCGTTAACCGCAGCTAGAAAGGGGACACATGCATGGCAATGGATAATTGTTGATACTTAAAATAGCTTCAGAATAAACCACGCCTCCTATGACTAAACCAGGTATTAACAAATAGTTTCTGTTAAGGTTTCACTTCCGACCATATATTCAATTACTATGAGTCTGGGATCCGACCCACGTGTCTTTTAAACCCCAATTGGTCAAGCGTCACGCCCCGCGCTTTTTTTAAAAATTTTGCAGAAGGGCAAAATAGAACCCAGCCCATAACCGCGCGCATTCGAATAGCATACGGTGGACCCAAAACCCCGTGATCTTAAACACCAATGAGCCTAAGGGACATGACCCGGTTTTTTTTAAAATTTGGCATAAGGGCTTAAGCACCGGTCATACCCCGCGGTATTCGAATAGCATCTAGGGATCCAAAATGACGTCACCAATATATATATATACCCCAATGGCCCCTAAGCCCCAAAAACTATTAAAATGGGGATCCAAGGGAACGAAAAACCTTTTAAATTTCAAAACTAACAAATGTAATAATGCTTTCGCTCACTCACTAGATATTTCTTTTCCCCTCCACGGGGTCATCATCACCGACATGTAAAACTTGAAAAAAACAACGTCAGCAAGATATATTTTTTTCTCATAAAAACTCGCATTTTATTGCATAATTGAAAGTCACATTTTATATTTCCCGGAAATAAGAGACATTCATAGACAAGTTTTAAACTTGAATATGTCATCATTCTATCTACATGAAAGCCCGGTGTGAATAACCTTGGGGGAAAGGATATAGGAATAAAATCATTATACACTATGAAAATACTTTTTACATTTTTATGATAAATCGTTTGAGTAAACAAAATGTATAAAATTTTTTTTAATTTTAAATAATATATGATTATCGTATTTTATCTTTGTTTTAGTGTTTACATTTTTTTTTTTTTTTTTTTTATTTTTTTTTTAAATTTTAACGTAAGAATTAAATTGAAATTAAAGTAGTAAAAAAGGCCCTTCATTTTAGTTAAAACATTTTATTATTTTATTATTATTATTATTATTATTATTATTATTATTATTTTTATTTTATTTTTTTTTATTATTTTTTATTAGCAATATTCAATAAAATAAATAAGTTGTATTATCTATGAACAATAGCTTTCAAAATTGCAATTATTTCATTCTTTTAAACCCAAACGAGCATTCCCACCTAGTAGGATTCGTTGTAGTCACCTTCAGTTTCTTTATCTGAGGGGTCCACTATTGAAAACATTTTTTATATTTACTATATTGGGAATCAAAATTTTGTATAAAAAAATGTATGGATATTAAAAATTTTCCAAAGCGAAATTTAATACTATTGAACTTATAGTAAACAACAACAAATATTTTTAAAAGCTGAAACAAATAATACATTCCTTTATAAAAAACATCGTGTTCAGGATCCATTCTTTAAAAACACGCTTCATTTAAATTTTAGAAAAGCCTTCCCCAACCCACAAGCTAACCCCCCAGCGTTTCTTTAATGTTTTTATAAAATTTAAAAAAGAATACAATGAGAGAGTACAGTTTACAAAAAAATTTTCTTAAAACCCTATTTTGACCAAAAAAATACAATATTCATAAAAAATTCAAACTAGCACTTAAAATCATTGTATTTTATAATTCCCCCGCGAAATAAAAATAGTTGTCTTTAAAAAAATATTTTTATTCCTTCGCCCCATAATTTTAAAGGGTGTTTCGATTTAAAAGTACATTACTAAATAAAATTCGAAATTTTTGTTTTGTTTGAGCGTAGAACTTTGTCATAGTTTACAATCAAAAATCTTAAATCAATAAGAGAGATGGGGAAATAATAAATCATTAATTTACCTGGAAAAATTGTATCGCGCAAATGTTTTAATTCTCACAAAAAAAATTTGATTTGTTATTGAAAAAATTGAATACATTTTATCACTTTTTTCCACTGAATCGACAGTTTTTATTTACAATACGTTTTATTGTCATTAGCATTGAATGTTATAAGCCACAACAATAAAAAAAATCAAATTCATGACACTATAAATAGATAAATAGTCTATGGACTATTAGGCAAAGGATTTTTTAAGATAAATAACTTTCGGTAATTTTTTTTCCAATGGGGCTCGTATATTTTTAACACATCTCAAGATGATATTTTTTAGCATTACATGATCACTCTCGATTTTATTTTAAGGCAAACATTTGCTACCATCATTTTATAAAAGTTTATAAAAACTTTTGCTTTTTTTTTTGTATTTTTCATTGAAGCTATTTTTCTTACAAAAAATATATTACACAATACTTACCACTATGTAGAAAAAAAAGTTTTGTTTTCCAAACTGCATTAAAAAATAAATCAAAGATAAGTAAATAGTATCTTTTTACTATTTCAGTTTTAAAGACAGATCCAATCATAACATTATTGTGATTAATAAAATCGCTTTTCAACTTAAAATTCTTTCTAAAATTCTAATACACTATGATTCATCTACTATAAATTATTTAAAAGAAATTTCCCACCACGTTTAAATTCAAAACAAACAACTCTCCACGTAATATTATATTTTAACGTTTCGAAGATTAAATAAAAAATCTCATTTTAAATAAAACTACTTTGTTAGATATTTTTACTGCAATAGCTATTTTATAAATACTGAATTCTATAAAGTATTTATATTGAAATGTAATAATTTACATATCTTCAACATTTCGAAACAAGTAACATTTTTTTGAAAATTATTCTCAACCTTCCATAAAACTCACGGTTTTTCTTTTTTTAAAAATTGAGTAAATTTGATGTACAAGTTTCATAACATTTATTTTGAAGAAAAAATATAAGACTATTTACGCTATAAAATTCTTGATCGTTACTCTATTAAATATTCACTTGATTGTTTAAAACAAAATGTTTTTGCTTGTTTAAACTTTTCACCACGTAGCGCAAATAAATCTTTTGTTTATCTCAAAGTGTCGACTACAACAAAAAAAACCAAACGCGACCAAGAAAAAAATCAAAATTTATAGTATTCTTCAAAAAAACAACATCTCAAGTACATATTCTTAAAACAAAATAGTTCACGAAATTTCTTTCCGATTTATTCGCGAATAAATAAATATATTTTGTTAAAAATGTTTTTTTTCGAGAGTACTCATTGACGTAAAATAAATATGTCTGAACACTAAAAAATTTAAGTTCGCACAAAAACACTCAAATTTTATTATGAAAAAATAATATCCCGATCGGAGTAAATTACAAAATGTCCCAACCCAAATTTTAATTTTTCCACAAAACCTTTCTCGTTTTAAAAATATTTTTATACTTCCGGTTTTTTTATGATGAAATAACCTTTTTTTTCAATTACTTTAGGAGGGGGGTAACCTAAATATGCTTCTTTCTGAAAAGGAAATTTTAATTCTATACATCCCTTATTTATTTTCACCCATTAAGATATTCAAACTAAACGGTTTTTTCCTAGAGTCCTGTAATTGACAAATGTGATAAAAATAAAATTTTCGTATTTACCATTTTTAGTTTCCATATTCGATAAGAAAAAAACCCCCTTTTCTTTTAAAAGGGGGTTTAGTTTCTTTTTCACCAAGTTAAAAAAAATAAAATTTTTGTTTTAAAAAATTTGTACGTTTTAAAATTTTTTTTCTCATTTTAAGCAAAAAAAATAATCCAGTCAAATATTCCATTTATTTCGAGTGAGCCAAACCAAATTAGAGAATTTTTGTGTTTTACAGAAATTGTATCATTTTGATCATTTCTTTTTCAGATAGCTTTAAAGTAAATTAAATTTACCTAACCCTAGAAAAAGTATGATAAATTGATGCTTTCGAGAGCGTTTTGCCATGAAAATCATAAATCTAACTAAAATTAAAATTCAACATTACTAAAAACTAGAAAATGATAGCACGGGGAAAATAAAAAAAATAATAAAATACTTTTTACACCATCTTAACTTTTTTCCAAATAAGAAAGTATTGTGAAAAAAAGGGAAACCACAAAAATACATCATTAAATAATAGGGGTTTCATAAAATTTAAATTTAAAACTGTTAAACAATTTAGGATTTTAACAAATCATACCGTTCGATTTACGTCAAGTAAAATAAATATTAAAAACTTTAAAAGGTAGCAAGTACGTCTGTAGCACGTCCGATTAGTTTAGCATGTTTCTACACCAATCAATTACGAAAGGGTATGTCTATGCTGTTTTCAAATAAATTTAATTTTTAAACAAGGACATTTTTATTTTTGTCTTTGTATATTTAAAAAGAAATAAAAGAAATATACACTATAAGTTGTATCAACATTATAGTTTGGTGTAATTTTGTAAACTTTACTTTTTTAAGAGTTTTTTTTTACTTTTTACTACTTCGAAAGCGATAAAACACATAAAGGGAAGAAGATGGATTATTTATTACTTAAATATTGGGCCTTTCGGAAAGTTTTACATCTTTTTAAAAAAAAAAATAAACAACGGAGTGACTTTTTTATGCCATTTTCGCAAACAACCTTGTACTGTACACTCTAAACGACAAATCAAGGATGACAATAAAAATATTTTTAAGAAGGGGCATTTTATAAATGTATGATCTAAAAAATTTTTTAAAATATTATCTATTCTTTAAATTACAAAGTTTATTCTTATTTTTTAAATAAGTTTGTTAAAAAAACGTTTTTTAATCAAAACGAAAAATTGGGGTTCTTTTTTTAAAATTTCTCAACTGCTCATCAACCACTTGCTATTAAAACCCTTTTTTACAAAGTGAAACCTTCCCGTTTGCATTGAAAAAAAACCCCTGATAAAGTTCTCACCATGTTTTACGACTGGTATGTATTTATCCTAAAATAAAAAAGTTAAATTTTATGAAATCACTTTCTAAAAATTTCTGAAAAAAAAATCTTCAGTTAAAGAAAAATATAGGAATCCCTTTTGAAATTGTAAATTTTGTACTGATTACATCTGTTTACGGTTAAAATGAGAGAAAATTTAAATTTTATAAATGAAATGAGTAACTGCGGGGATTGACAAAAAAAAATTTACACTAAGGTTTTTTGTTAGATCGAGATCTCCCTTTTTTAAAACAATTTTCAAAAAATTATACTTGAGGGAAAACCCAAAAATAATTATAAAGGGTTTAAAATTTAAATTTTTGACGTTCAATTTCAAAAACTAAACCAGGTAACAAGTTAAAAACACTTACTTTGATTCTGAGTCCTCTTTAAATATCAAGTAAAACTAGAGGATATTAAAACTCACCTCTTTTTTGAATAGCAATTTTTTAACAAAATAACTTCGCGGAAGCGATAAGTGGTAAATTAAAATGTAGATGAGTCTCTAAAAGAAAAAAAAATGACAAAAATATTAACAAGAAATTGATTCACTTTGGAAATATAAGCTTATTTTTGAATATATGAATAAGGATGATAGGGGTATAATGTGTAATGACTTACTAGGTGCCCGTTAGGGCGCCGCAGCCAAGCCGCGGGCGCTACACACTCAAGCACCTTATACCCAAGCAGAGTTGGGGTGATTTCGGGTGTTACCCACCCGTCATGAAACGTGATGTAACTTGAAAACTATCACAATCGAGGGATTTAGGTACCTGACAACACATCCCCAAATTTTATTGGGTACGTTTTTCCCTTCTTGGTGAAAAAATGGTTTAAAATGCTCAAAATCACTTTAAGGATTTTAGCTACTGCCACTACTGCCTACTACTCCCTACTACTGCCACATCTAATACGTCGGCCCGCGATTTGACCAGAGGGGTGGGACTACAATGTTAAATTTTTTTACTGGACATTAAGGTTATAGAATGATGTCTCTTTTGAAAAAAAAAGTTAAAAAAAGTTTTGGGGCTTCCAAATAAATTTTTTAAAAATAACCTTAAAACACTTGGATAAAATCAACAATTTAACCATAGTTCTTGACCTTGTTGACGGAAATAAGCAAGTTAGGCGGGAAAGGCGATACGTAAAAAAATAGCGGACATTTAAAATTTTCTTCTTTGTGTGGAACGAGAAAAAAAGGTGTTTTATACTTCATAAAAAAAAATCAGAAACCGTCCCTGGCCGGGCCCAGATGTGGAAAATTATTTATAATGCAAAAGTGTAGGTTAAATTTTCCTTTTGGCTTGGGGACTATTTAAAATTCATACTTACTTTACATGTTTACAAGCCTAGCCAACCCTATCCAGCAAAACATTGTTTTGATATAACTTGCTCAACTGTTTTTTACATAATTGCAACAATAAAATTTTTCATACAACTTGTCTTTCGATTGGCCAGCGTTTATAAAGGCACTGCCTCAGAATAAAATGAACTTTTTCGGCTCTTTGCTATACGCAAATTTTTTTAAAGTGTTTGGTTTTCGTGATACCTTTCAACCATAGACACCCTATATAATTGGCTAACCAGCAGTGGGTGGCCCACTTCCGGTAAAATTTAGAACCCCTCTTAAATGACAGTTTACATTTAATCAAAGGGGAGCGTTTTGGGGCCAAATAGTTCTAAAGTTTGCCGCCAGTTGAAGGAAAACATACACCTTTTTAACCCCAAAGATTGTAAATTCCCTTATGCAATCATTTGTATTGTTTTTTTTTTTTTAATACCAGGGGGGGGGCCAAGCAAAAAACCATATAAAACAATCCAGTAAAATACTTTATTGCTTTAAAAAAAGGGCATAAATTAAAAACCAAATCGCCACTTAAAAAGGGGCCCGGTTTTGAGTCTTCAATTTGTACGCTCGCGCCTGTGCGGAGGTATGGGGAGACTGCTAATCTACCCTACTTAGGGGTTTAATTAATACAATGCTTTCAACCACAACCCATGACGTTTTCCACGAACCCGTTCAAGAATCCAAATTTCCCTTCAAAAACGAAAACGATTTCGTTTTAAAATTGCGTTTTAATATCTCCCCACGAATCAAGAATTGGGGGTCCAGTCCTTTATACCCGTCGTTATACCAGGTTATACCACCTTACCCAGGATGTACATGAATCCGGGTCTAGATATTTTACATCCTATATTGTTTGCAATACCATAGAATTTAAAAATCAACTTTGATAAAATTTTATTTTTTACAAATAATTTTGAAAATGGAAACTTGAAAAATAATGAGTCACACACATAACAAAACTTGTAGAAATACACCCAAAACCTTCCACACTAAAAAGGGAAATGAATCAAAAAAAAGGGCCCAAAAGCTCATTACCCTTCCACTAAACGTACAGTGCCCCCATAACGCACCCTCGAAAAGCTTGGCAAAATAAAATTTTCAGTTTTTCGTTTAAATTAAAAAAAAAAAAAAAAAGAACTTGGAAAAAACTATTACTTTAAAATTAATAATCGAAAAATTCTATTTTGCCAAGGGGGGGGGGGGGGGGGGGGGGGGGGAGGATGTGGGGAAGAGATGGGAAAGGGAATATTTGGTTGATTCTTCCTTTTTAGTGTGGAAGGTTTTTTTCTGTATTTCTACAATTTTTGTTATGTGTGTGTTTTTTATTTTCTATCCTATTCAGTTAAAAAAAAAAAGATAAACAAAGGGGAAAAAACGAAATAATAAATATTTGAAAAAGATATTACAACAAAATGCATTAAAACAAACAACTTTTTAAAAAATTTAAAAAAATATTAAATGCATTAAATTAATAATTTAAATTTTAAAAAAAAATGGTGGGGGAAAAAAAAAAAGAAAAGAAAAAAGAAAGAAAAAAGGAAAAAAAAGAAAAAAGTAAAAAGAAAAAAAAAAAAAAAGAAAAAGAAAAGGAAAAAAAAAAAGTAAAGAAAAATAAAAAAAGTAAAAAAAAAAAAAAAAAAAAAGAAAAGAAAAGAAAAGAAAAAAAAAGAAAGAAAGAAAAAAAAAAGAAAGAAGAAGAAAAAAGAAAGAAAGTAAAAAAAAAAAAAAAAAATAAATAAAAAATAAAAAAAAAAAAAAATAAAAAAATAAATAAAAAAAAAGAAATAAAAAAGAAAAAAGAAAAAAGGGGAAAAAATTTTTAAAGAAAAAAAGAAAACCTTTTAACGACCCCCCCCAAAAAAAAAAGGAAAACCAACCCCCTTTCAAAAATAAATTTGCGAAAAACCAGAGGAATTTTCCCCAAATTAAAAAAATTTTAGGGAAGGGGGGGGGGGGAAAAGGGGGAAGATAAACAATTAAAAGAAAGTGATTTAGAAAATTAAAAAAAAAAAAAAAATAAGGGCAAAAGAAATTTTAAGAAGAAAAAGAAAAAGGGAAAGAAAAAATTTTTAAGGAAGAGGCAAAAACAAAAAAAAGGGACATTAAAAAGTTTTTAAATAAATATATTTTTTTAAGAAAAAAAAAAAGGAAAAACAAAAAAAAAAAGTAAAAAAAAAAAATAAAAAAAAAAAAAAGAGGGGAAAATTGAAAAACAATCGGAAATTTTTTTTTTTTTTTTCCCCCCCCATTTTTTTTTTTTTTTTTTTTTTTTTTTTTTTTTTTTTTTTTTTTTTTTTTTTTTTTTTTTTTTTTTTATAAATTTTTTAAAAAAATTTTTAAATTTTTTGTTTTTAATTTTTTTAAGTTTTAAAAAATTGTTGTGTTTTTAACAGTTGTTGTAAATTTTTTTTAAATTTTTTATTTTTTGTTACCGTTAAATTGTTTTTTTAAAAAAAGGAAACTAAATAAATAAGTAAATTAATAATCCTAAATAAATAAATAAGTTAATTAATAGTAATAATTTTTGGTAAATAAGTATTTTTTTTCTTTAAAAAGTTATTTTAAAAATTTTAATTAGTGGAAGTTTTTTGTTAAAAATTGTATTAAAAAAAGGGAGTTAATATTTATTTTTATTGAAAATTAAAAAGGAATAGTAAATAAAGTAAGTGTTTTAAAAGTTAGTGGAGTGTGAACAAAATTGAAAAAAAAATCGTTTTACCCTTTTTTTAAGATTTTAGGTTTCTCTCAATAAATTTTTTAAAATTTGGGGAAAAAAGACCCCATCTCTTTTAAATATCTTAGTGGGAAATTTTTTTGTAGAGATTTAATATTTCATTTATAAAAAATTTTTCATTTTAAACCAAAAAAAAAAAATGCAAAAAAGTTCAATTTCAAAGTATTCCTATATTTTTCTTTTAACTGAAAGATTTTTTTCAAATATTTTTGAAAGTAGACATAAACTTTTAATTTTTTTTTAGGGTTTCGCATACACATTGTAAAACAGTATAAAAATTTATCATTTTTTAAATAAAAGGAATTCAAAAATTTTAAAATATAACGTTTTGATGAGCAAAAAATTGTTAAAAAAACACCAATTTTTCTTTTTTCTTTTTTTATCCTTTTTTTTTTTTCTTTTTTTTTTTTTTTTTTTTTCTTTTTTTTTCTCTTTTTTTTTTTTTCCACTTCTTAAAAAAAATATTTTTTTTTTTTTTGATTGCTCAAATCTCTTGATTTTTTCACGTTTTTTTAGAGTGTACAGCTACAAGGTGTTTTGCGAAAAAAGGCATAAATAGTCACTCCGTTGTTTATTTTTTTTTTAAATAGATTTTTAACACTTTCCGGAAAGGCCCCCATATTAATAAGAAATAATCCATCTTTTTTCCATGTGATGTGTGGGGTTTACGCTTTCGAAGTAGTAAAATGTAAAATAAATACTTTATAAACGTAAAGTTTTACCAAAATTACACCAAAAACTATGAATGTTTTTGATACAACTATAAAAGTGTATATTTCTTTTATTTCTTTTTTAAAATACAAAGACAAAGTAAAAAGGGGTCCCTTGTAAAATTAATATTTTATTTGAAAAAAAAGCATAGACCCCCTTTCGTAGATTGATTGGTGTAGAAATCAGCTAAAAATCGTGACATGCTACATGACGTGCTTTCTACCTTTTTTAAAAGCTTTTTTTACATATTTTTTTTACTTGACGTAAATACAAACGGTATGATTTGTTTTTAAAACCCAATATTTTTTTAACGTTTTAAATTTAAATTTATGAACCCCCTATTATTTCTAATTGGGTGTATTGATAGTGGATTCCTTTCTTTCACATTATACTTTTTTATTTTGGGAAAAAGTTAATGATGGTGTAAAAGTATTATTATTATTTTTTTATATTTCCATGCTATATTGTCTAGATTTTTTTTGTAATGTTTAATTTTAATTTTTAGTATATGATTTATTGATTTCATGGCATAAAGCTCGGAAAGCATCAAAGATCATACTTTTTCTCAGGGTTTGGGAAGTTAAATTTACTTTAAAACTATCTGAGAAAAGAAATGATCAGAAATGATCACAAAATCTGTAAACACAAACTCTCTAATTGGTTAGAGCTCACTCCGAACCTGAAAGGAATATTTTGATCTGGGATTTATTTTTATTTGCTTAAAGTGAGAAAACATTTTAAAACCTAAATTTTTTTAAAAAAATATTGTATTTTTTTAAAAATTGAGTGAAAAAAATCTAAAACCTTTAAAAAAAGGTGTTCTTTCTTATCGAATAGGAAATAAACTGGGAAATACGAATTTTATTTTTTTCACCATTTGTCAATAACGGAATCTGGAAAAAACCCTTTTGTTTTTGAATCATCTTGAATGGGTGAAAAAAAATAAGTGAGATGTATAAATCAAAATTTCCTTTTTTAAGAAAGAAACATATTTTTGGTTACCCCCCCAAAGTAATTGAAAATAAGTTTATTATCAATGCATAAAATAACGGAAGTATAAAAATTTTTTAAAAAAGGAAGGTTTGTGGAATAAAATTTAAAATTGGGGTTGGGACATTTTTAAAATTTTCTCCGATCGGTGAATTATTTTACATATAAAATTTGGTGTTTTTGGCGAACTTAATTCGGTTTTAGACATATTTATTTTACTGTCAATAGTACTCTCGAAAAAACATTTTTAACAAATATTTTATTATATTCGCAAAAAACCGGAAAGAAAATTGCGTGTAACTAAGTTTAATGAATAGTCTTGAGATGTTGTTTTTGAAGAAAACTATAATTTAGATTTTTTTTCTTAGTCGCGGTTTGTTTTTTTGTTGTAGTCAAACACTTGTGAGAAAACAATAGATTTATTTTCGACTACTGTGTGAAAAGTATTAAACAAGCAAAACTTTTGTTTTGCAATCAAGTGAATATTACTAAAAGTAACGATCAAAAATTGATAGCGTAAGTAGTCTTCATATTTTATCTTCAAAATAAATGTTTTAAAAATTTTACATCGTAGCTTACTCTTTTAAATAGAAAAACCAGGTAGTATATGGAATGGTTTTAGAAAAATTTCAAAAAAATGTTTCATTTCTTACAAAAGTGTGAAGAGTATGTAAATTATTTCTTTCAAATTAAATACTTTTTAGAATTAGTATTGATAAAATAGCTTATTTCGTAAAAAAATCTAACAAAGTAGTTTTATTTTAAAAAGAATTCTTTTTTTAATCTTCGAAACGTTTAAAAAATAAATTTTCGTGGGAGTTGTTGTTTTGTAAATTTAAAAGTGGTGGAATTACTTTTAAATAATTTATAGTAGAGAACAGACGTGTATTAGACTTATTTTAGTAAAGAAAATTTTAAGTTGAATAGCGATTTTATTTTAATCTACAATAAGTTATTGATTGGTATCTGTCTTTAAAACTGAATAAAATGTATACTATTTACTTATCTTGATTTATTATTAAATGCAGTTTTAGAAAACAAAACTTTTTTTTCTCCATAGTGGTAAGTATTGTTAATATTTTTTTGTAAGAATAAATACTTTAATGAAAATACAAAAACGAAAACCCCCCAAAAAGTTTTTATAAACTTTTAAACTGATGGGAGCAAATGTTTGCACTTAAAATAAAAAATCCGGAGTGATCATTAAAGCTACAAAATATCATCTTGAGAGGGTTTTTAAAAAAAATAACCAATTTTGAAAGAAATTACCGAAATTATTTATCTTAAAACATCCCTTTGCCTAATATTACAAGACTATTTATCATTTATAGCTTGCATAATTAGATTTTTTTATTGTTGTAGGTTATAAGTTTTCAATGCTAATGACAATAAAGATTGTAAATAAAAAATTGTCGATTCAAGTGAGAAAACGGATAAAAAGTATTAAAATTTTTTCAAAAATATCATAATTTATTTTGTGAGAAAAATTTAAAAAACCTTTTCGCGATACAAATTTTTTCCCGGGAACTTAAAGATTTATCTATTTCCTATCTCTCTTATTTTTATTTAAGATTTTTGTTGTAAAAATATGACAAAGTTCTACGTCAAACAAAAAAAAATTTCGAATTTTATTTTGTAATTACTTTTTAAATCGTAAACACCTTTAAAATTAAGGACGAAATGAAAAAAAAATATTTATTTTAAAGACAAAATATTATTATTACGCGTGAATTAAAAAATACAATGATTTAAGTGCTAGTTTAATTTCTTTTATAAACTTGATATTTTTTTGGTCAAAGAGGTTGTTCAAGAAAATTTTGTGTAAACTTACTCCTTATTGTATAATACTTTTTGAAATTTTATAAAAAAACATTAAGAAACGTACGGGGGGTTAGCTTTGTGGTTGGGAATGCTTTTCTAAAATTAAATTGAAGCTGATAATTTTAAAAGAATGTATCCTGAACCGATGTATTTTTATAACGGAATGTTATTATTAGTTTCCGCTTTTTAAAAAAATTCGTTGTTGTTTACTATAAGTTTTAATAGTATTAAATTTCGCTTTGGGAAAATTTTTTTAAAATCCCCTACTTTTTCTTTTACAAAGTTTTGATTCAAAATAGTAAATACTAAATAATGTTTTCAATATGGACCATCAGTATAAAATAAACTGAAGCGGAAAAACGAAACCTAGCTAGGTGGGAAAAATGTCGTGGTAAAAAAATAAAATAATTTCAATTTTAAAGCTTTGTTCATAGATAAAATACAACTTATTTATTTATTGAATATTGCTTTTAATATAAAAATAATAATAAAAATAATAATAATAATAAAATAATAAAATAATAATATAATAAAAATAAAAATAAATGTTTTAAAATAAAAATGAGGACCTTGTTTTCTACTTTCTTTTTAATTTAATTCTACGTTAAAAAATTTAAAAAAAAAAATAAAAAAAATAAAATAAAAAAAAGTAAATCACAATAAAGAAAAAAATACGATAATCAATATTTTATAAAAAGTAAAAAATTTATACTATTTATGTTACCCCAAAAGATTTTCAATAAAAATGAAAAGTATTTGCATAGTTATAATATTTATTCCTTATCCTTTCCCACAAGGTTTTTCACCCGGGGTTTTAGTAATAGAATGATGACATATTTAAGTTTTAAACTTGTCTATGAAAGCAATCTCTTTTTCCGGGGAAATATAAAATGCTGACTTTCAATTATGCAAAAATAAAGCAGAGTTTTATGAGAAACGAATAATTTTTGCTGACGTTGTTTTTTTTTAAGTTTGCCATGTCGGGGGATGATGACCTCGTTGGGGAAATGAAAAATCTAGTGAGTGAGCGAAGCATTATTAATTCATTTGTTTTGAAATTTTAAAAGGGTTTTTCGCTTCCATTGGATCCCCATTTAAAGTTGGCGCTAGGGCCATTGGAGATATTTATATTTGGTGACGTCATTTTTGGGTCCCCTATATGCTATTCGAATACCGCGGGCTAGACCTGGTGCTTAAGCCCTTATGCCAAATTTGAAAAAAGCCCGGGGGCAGTCCCTTGGCTCATTGGGTTTAAGACCGTGGGTTGGATCCACCGTATCTATTGAATGCGCGCGAGTTATGACTGGGGTTCTATTATGCCCCTTCTTCAAATTTGAAAAAAGCGCGGTCGTGACGCTTAGACTCAAATTGGTGTTTTTAAGATCACGTGGGCGGACCACAACTCAACTAATTTAATACTATGTCGCGAAGTGAAAACACTTAACGAAGCTTTAGTTAATGCCTGTGTGACGTCAGAGGAGGCGTGGTTTATCTGAAGCTATTATAAGTATCAACATTTCCATTGCCATGATGTGTCTTGCTAGCGTGCGGTTTAAAGCGATGAGCTAGTTCCAAGGGACCCAGTTGATCATGGTTCGAGACACGGTAATCTGACACTTTTTTTTTAAGGTCCTTTCAAATTTGGAAAAAAATATGAAATTAAAAAAAAAATATATCAGTGAAATTCAAGTACCAAAAATGGTTACAGAGTGCGCGGGGGTGCGCGGGACGCCAAGAAGTGGCGCGATTTTGAAAATTCGAAAATGGTGACGAGGAACGGCAAAGATGACGCGAAACTAAAAAGGGGGGCGAGCTAAAATGGGGGCTCGACCTAAAATGGCGACCAAATGGCGGCAAAATAAAAAAGGGGCTCGAACAAAAATGGCAGCCAAGATGGTGTCGACCTAAAATGGCGGCTGAACAAAAAAGGCGGCCAAGATGGGGGGCCAAGATGGCGGGGGAGCTAAAAAGGCGGCGACCTAAAAAGGTGGCCAAGATGGGGGCGGAGCTAAATGGCGGTCGACCTAAAATGGTGGCCAAGATGGCGGCTGGAAATTCAAAATGGCGCGGAAATTCAAAAAGGGGGGCGGAAATTCAAATGGGGGACAAAAAGGCGGCTGGAAAAAATTTAAAAAGGCGGCAAAGGGGGGGGCGAAACAGTACCGAAAAAAAAATGGCGGGCCCGGAAAAAAGTGGCCCCACCGGAAAAAAGATGGGGCCGGACAAGATGGCGGGTGTCACGTGACCAAAAACGTCATCGACGCCATATTGGTCCCCCTTGGATCCACGGGGTGGTGCCCCGGAACCTTAATTTCCCCCACGCGGGATTATAAATAGTTGGCATATTAAGTTGGGGGGAAAAACATTTCAAAGAAAAGTTTTGTAATCATAAATATTTTTCTTTAAATTTAGCATCGAGATTTGAGTTATTAATTATTTTTTTAAATTGAACTACAAATGGCAACTATCAAATATACTCCCAATGAAAACCAATTTTTTTCGTTTAATTGGCATTTCTAGAAATCCTCAACTGAGAGAGAATAAACAGAACTTTAAAATTTAAAAATGAAAAGTAAATTTTTCGATTGAAACTCAGGGGAATGGCAGGTTTGCTAACAACAATTTTCAAATGAGTTTTCGATCATGCCTTATTCTCTCTGTACTTCTATGTTCTGTTTACCCTTAAACCCGCTATAAAGAGAGGAAGTCTGCATGGTATTGCTTAAAAAAATTAGGGGAGCTATTTAAATTAAATACGTAAGAACAGCGAGAAGACTTATTACAAAAAATTTTTGCAATAACGAAGCTAAGCTCATGTATAATTTAAAGAAAATTTATAAGGAAAATGCAATATGTGACAATTTTTATAAGTTTTTGATACTCTATTTGTACAAGATTTTAAAAAAATATTGATTCGCTGAGATTTGTTTGATTTACATGTAATGACGGAATCAAGGTTTAATTATGAAACTTTTCAAAACGTGATTTTTTCCTGAAATGTATTAGTTTTTAATTAAGTAAACTTTACAAAAATTTCTAATGTTATAGAATAAAGACCAGGAAACTGTATAACATTAAATAAAGTAGGACCATGAATCCCCTTTCCCGTTAGCGTTTTTTTATTTTCAACGCAAAAACGGCCCTTTTTTATTTCAAACCCACGACGTTTTTTTTTCTTTGAAACTCGATAGTTATATGTTTTTTACAAGACCCAGTAGGCTGTGTCACAGCGTGAAATATTCTTGAATTATGACTGCTCTCTATCAAAACATGACAGGGGTTCTGGGATAAATGTTGTGTATAGGGACAACAGTGTTGATGGATCAATTTACTTTTGTGACAACTTAAATATTTGTTTGGAATTGCAAATGATTCCTCCGCAGATCGTTCATTTCTCACCGATTTTATATGAATGTTACCTCATAAATAGTAAATATATAGTAAAGACATAATGAAGTATTTTGGAAATGGCAAGAAACTACTATAAGAGGCAGACTGCATGAGTAATTTAAATTTGCCGGTTCGAATCTATGATGATACACCAGCAAATATAACTGATTTTTTTAACATGGTTTGGTTTCCTCAGTCAAAAGGCGAATTCTTAGTTAAATAATGATAATATAATACAGCCATATTGAGGGATCACAAATCTCATATTTCCATTAATTTATTTCTATTATATATGCTCTGTTTCCACTGTGCAAAAATTGTCAAGAATATTCTAAAATATCAGCCTCATGTAAGATACTGCCCTGTCCAACAAATGTCAGAAGTAATTAATGTTCCACCAACTACGTCTGTTTGAAGGTCTAGGCCTGGCCATCATGTGTGACCATCTGGAGAACGGTAATAGCGGAGTAGGTAGTTTAGCGCGCAACATTACCCGCGCACTTCAATGCCACAGTAATTAGCCCAGGGAATATAGTCACCGCGAGATTGACTACGATTAACTGCTTCACATCTCTCTCTAGCTAGGCTCTACCTAGGCCCGGTTGATGCGACCGTTCTACATAGCGCCCCGCTATAGTGTAGTGGAGAGATGGGGAAATTAGCTATGCTAAATAGCAAGTTCACAATTTTGGGGATAGAGTTCATAATACTATTGTGAAATTAAAGTAAACACATAAAATTAAATTCGTATTTAGAGTCATATCCAGTCATAACTGATTTTCAGTGGGGGACAGTAAACCAAATAAGTATTTGTAAGGTATTGGTATTAAATCAAAGTACTTATCAATTTCATGTGTATGATAAAACATCAAATTAGTGTTGACAGGGGGAATAAGAATTGATAATTTCGTACAAAGAGACAGTTTTGAGAATTTAAAACGCTACGAAATGCAAAAATTAAAAAATTTAAGTAGCAAAAAGTTGGTTTGAAAAAGCTTTTCTCAGTCCTCACCCATCTGTTTAGTGATGGATCTATCTTAAATGTAATAAACGAATTTATAACCAAATTAACAAAACAACTTTCAAAAGTGGACAATAAAATACCACTTAAATCTCGTTTCTAGGGTGGCTATAAAGTTTGCACATATCATATCGATGAATAAGTTTGTTTTGAAATTGGAAAATTTCAGTACGAACCGGATACATCCCCAAGACAGTATGAATTGGAATTACGAATAAATCCCCATAACCTAATTTGTATTCGTGTTATTCTTGGTGTAGAAGTTATCTAATTAAAACATTATTATCATGAGATAAAAAATAAGTAAACAGCGGGAGTTAATATAGTCCGATAAGCAAATTAAGCTATTTTAAAACACAGGTTATTAATTGACATTTTTTCTACTCCAAATGATTTTACTACTTAAACATATTGATTTTGGCATTAAATTTTAAATATTCATGATTCATATGAGTTACCTTCTAGCATGCAATCGTTTAATCGGAGACAAAAAGTGAAGATAAATCAGGATTTAAGAAAATTATAAATATAACATCTCTGTTTCAACCAATTTTCCTTGGCCTTTAAAAATAACAATTAAATTAACCAATCACATGTTTCAAACGATTTAGCCTCCTCGTCCTTACGTAGATATGGCAATTTAATGTTCTTCTCGCGCGTGTCTATAGATAGGTGTACTATGTCCCTGTCACGTGTGTAGAAGTCGCGAGAAGATAAGCGCAAGGCGTGTTCTCATGGTAATCTCGGTAAGCGGTTTGACAGTCTCGTTAACCGCCGCTAATAACGGTGCGAATAGTGGCGCATGAATATTCATGTAATTATGGTAATGTCGACTTCCACTTCAGACTCACTCCCACCCCTTCCTTCGCTGACAAATCTTGGAGGACGAAGAAGCTAAATTGAGACAAATGCGTTTAAATGTTCTTCTTTAATAAATTTAAGATAAACAGAAACAATGGTAGACACTTTGAGAAAGAGTTAGTCGTTAATTTGGTTTTAGGCGGTACCAGCTACAATAAAAATACAGACAATACAAACACCATTGTCATGAAATTATATCTCGTCTTACTTTAGGGGAATCCTTAGCAAGATCTAAATATGATTTTCAAAAGAAAGTTGGCAGAAAGATAAGGGGGCAAAATAAATTATCAGATTTTTTTGGAAATTTTTTGACCCCTGACTTAAGTCATCTAGTTCGAAATTAAATTTTGGGCAGTGATTTTTTTTATATTGTTTCTTCACGCTTTTATCTACAAACTAATTACAAGGAAAAATGGATCTAAATAGGTAATGATAAAATCTTATCTCGGCCAAGGGATATAGAGAAAAAGCTGCCAAGATGTAATTAATTCAAGTTTGAACATAATAACAAATAATAATTCTAAATTCACCAGCCGTTTAGTAAAAATTATTTACTGTTATCACAACCGTGTAAAGTTTTAGAAGAGTTTCAATTTAAAAGACAAATTAATGAAAGTTATTCGTGTGTATAAACGTGTTAGCTCAGACCAAGCGGTGTTTATTCGAGGCAGTCAGGTGGAAAGTTCGTCACAATTTGTATTCAAAACATTTTAAAATTTCTTTACAAATTTTAGTAATTTTTTTACTTTTTCAGAATCCAAATCCCTAGCGACGTTTATCTACAAAACGTTTGAACATTGAGATAAAAATATCCGTCCTCCAGAGTATAATAATTATGCAACGTTCCCTGCATACCAAATGTGTAATTGGACAGGAAGTGTCCTGCTAATGTCAAGTGTTCACCAACACCCCTAAAGACCTCTCCCTGCAGCGTGACGTCATCAAACTAGTCCTCCCCAACTGCTCATTACCGATACACATATGGGCGCGTCCACCCAGGCGGAAATACGGGGCCGTTCCCAGTCAAAACTCTTGAAACATTAATTAACATGGCATTCAATAACACGGGGAGATAACATACATACTAATCACCTCAAACGCGACACTCGTATCTGCTACCATACAGAAAGAAAGAAATTCGTAATTAGAGTCTACCCACACAGCCACATAACTGATTTCCAGTGGGGGACTTTAATTTAAATTTCTCCAAGCCAACCATGTCGCCTTCGACGCCTGGATCGAAGAGCGAAAAATGTCCAACCAGAGATCGGTATTTGAAATTTATTTATTTTATAACGTCTCGTCAGTAAGATTATGCTTTACCATGCTCGTTTACATTTTTCAAGTAGGGTAGGGTTGGCTACCCTACGCATAAGAGTGCATCTTGAGTGAATCATCCACTTCTAATATGGCTGCCAGGATATATGCTAGCATACCTCTTCCACTTGAAAAATGGCTTTTAATTGGCATTTTCCAGTACAGTGCGTATTTATTTATTTGTTTTAATGATATATTTAACGTCCATCTCTATCCTATTACAATACAAAACTGATATACAAAGGAGGACAACTAAATAAACTAATGATATATTAAATGCAGAAAAATAACGAACTGTAGATAAGGAAAGTTTGAAATAGTAATATACCAATAAAAAATATGAACCGTAAAACAAAAATTTGGAAAATATATTCAAATTGTATTATATTTAGAAATCTAGGTACGTAGTAGGTAGGTATGCTTATGTCTGATTAGTTATTTGATATGCACTTGGCTATTCGAGACGATGATCGTGATGATGAGGGTGAAGTATGAATATAAGGAGGAGGGAACCACTGCTAGGCTCTTCGAAAA